>JAEANM010013221.1:0-14495 GCA_017656035.1 Myanophis thanlyinensis | reverse complement strand
CTCTCTGTCTCTGCCAGCTCCATTCCCTCTTCCCACTCAGAGCTCTCAGGTTGCCTTGCTGCTGACCCTGAATCCCATGCCTCCTCCTCTTCCACTAATTCAGCTGCTGGAGGGGCTGGCAGCCAACATGCCACAACACATACATAACAGCCCATGCTGCTGCCAATATCCTCCAAAATCACTATGCAGCAGGAAACTCCCAATATTCCAAATAACTGCAAGAACATCCACACCTCTGTTGCATCCAGCCCAAGGAAACACACAGCATTAGCACTGAGAGGCCATGTCCTCAGCTACTGCCAGGTCCATGAGTGTAGCAAACCTGGCAAGCATGGGCAGAATAGCAAGCAGGTCCATTCCCTTCTGGGAATGTGTTTCATGTACTGCAATTGTTTTTCAACACTGTTTTCATGGGCTTCAGGCTTTGCATGATCAAAATAACTAACTCATTACATATTCCACTGGTATATTATAGTTAGTTGACCTTAAAGTACATGTGACTCCACTATCTCTGAAAGTAATATTTTCCCCCCTTGTGATTACTACACGTAGGAAAACTGTTTTTATCCCATATGTTCTTGCAGATTTAAGCCGTTGTAATTATGGGACAGTTGTACCTATGCTTTTAAAATAGCTACATAAAAACTATGCATAACTGAGAGGTCCTTGGTGTTCTCTGAGCTTCCTTGTTTTCTTGCAGATGTTTCATTATCCTAAGTAGGTAACGTCATGCTAGAACTGATGATGTTACCTAATCAGGGCAATGAAATGTCTGCAAGAAAACAAGCAAGCTTGGAGAGCACCAAGGGACCCCCCCCCCATCTCATCCCTGAGTTACAAATATTCAACTTTATTGGAACTATGCATAAAGTTGAATATTTGGCCATGCGCTGGTCTTATCAAGGAAAAAAGAAACTATCTGTTAGAGTTCTGCAGGTGATCAACAATGCAAGTGTGTGTGTATGTGTGTGTGCTTGCACAAGCACAAACATGCAGACAAAATGGTCTCCTTTGGGGGTCTTCATAGTGTTATAATTTTGTCCCCTCCCTTTTACATTTTGTATTGTGAACATATAGTATTTGCAATATTCAGGGTAGCTATCAAGTCACTAACAATTCAAAAATTTTTCTGAAGGCATCTTTTTGGTTTCTACATATCTTCCTTAACACATATGCCAAATGAACAACAAGCAAGACATCTTATCAACCAGACAGGCAGCCCTGAACTACCACATTTTAATGAGCTAATTTAAATGTTGGGAGAAACTCAGCCTAGTGAGTCATATTTATTTTTTGTAGAGCCTTTTGCTATTCACTTACTTGAAGTATGTGGGTTAAATATTTGACTGACAGAGGAAATGGAGATGAAAAACTGAAATAATGTCCAGTTTGAAAGTATCACAGTAAATTAATCGATTATTATTTTCTTGTTAGTATGGCATGTTTTCTCTTATTATGGAAAAAAAATTACAATCTTGTAACTTGTAATAACAGAGCAAGCCCATTTATGTACACAAATGCTTTTAGGTAAACGAATCCTTTGGTAGGTAAATATCAGAACGAAAAAAAGCTTGAGCTGTTATGTATTATGAAAGCAAAATTTTCAGCCACGAATAGGAATATAGGAAACACTGTAAATAAAGTGTCTTGTCAAATGAACACTCAAAGCAGACTTTTAACAGATTGTTTAAAAATGTATACAATATCATAAAAAATATTCTGTGTAAGTAGGGGACTGATTTTATATGTATATGATATAATGAAGTAGAGTGTATGATGTTTGCATAAAATAAATTTACACTGTCCTTTTCATTTTCTTACTCCATGCCTTAATTTCTTAACCTTCAATTCACATAAATTATATTTCAGAAGCTAACTCTTGAAATCGGTATCTTTCAGCCTAATGCAATTTGCTATGCTGTTAGGAATATTATGTAAATCACATCTAATGCTACACAATCTTTATAGGTAGTAGGATCTGGGTTGGTAGCTAAGCAGAACTAGATGTGATTCCCATGGAATTTCCAGAAGTCTAATGCAACTTGAGCATTTTTTTTGCTAAGCACATCATATCATAACCCATCACTGGGGGATTAGGATTATGTCTTTTCACATTGTTTCTGGTTTTCCCACCTGGTTTGGAGGTCAGCACAAGATTACGGGTATATGAATTTTGCATGCCTAGAATCTCTGAAAACTGGGAACTGTGAAAAATAATTCACGGCTAAGGTACAAGTCTGCAAACAACTACAGTTTTCAATTATTCATGTGTATGTTCTATTCAAATGAATAGCCAATCAAAAAATAAAAACAAAAACCACAACTAAACAAAAATCACAAACTTAATAGAAAAATAACATTCTTGATTTCCACTGCTTCTTGTTTTCATTATGTTTGTTAGGTAAATTTTAGATAAAAAGAGCAAGACAACATTTTCAGGAAGAAGAAAAAAAAAGCTGTAGTCTTCTACTTACTGGTTGGTGAGATTGAATCTTGCATGAATCTGAACATCATAAGCATGCCAAAAATGACTTTGGTGAGTGAGTACAAATTCATTATCACCTTGAAAGATAAGTGACAGATTTCCAGGAACAGAGAGTAGTGAAATTTAAGAGAAATCTTAAATCTTTATAGCACTGTGAAAAATGCAAAGGCCAGAACAAAATGTAGCAGCTAAACAAGCTATTAACATGAGTTATATTAGAAGACAACTGACTTTGGTTGACTTCTTTTATCAAGCACATGATCTAAAATTAATATTCTGCTCTTCTAATATAAAAAGCATTAAGAATAATATAATAATTCAGTTTTAATTCTGCCAATCACAATAAATGCCCATTTGACAGCAGAAAAAAATATCCAATACACTATGAAAAACTACAACTGCCCCCCCAAACTCTCCCAATCTCCCAGATAGACTAAATCACTGCTCTTCAAACCACTTTAAAAAAGAAGAAGACATGTTGTATTAGAAAACATCTTGTCACCTCGAGTGCTGGAGTCTGGTTGGGATAACATATTTCTCTTTGTGCAGGCTAACTCAGCAGCTCATCACAGTAACCATTTCGCAAAAGAAGGAGCACTAACACCCCTGCTCTTGCCAGTCAACTGAGCCAGTGCTTTAATTTTTTAAAATAATTTTATTAAATTTATCAAAATATAAAATAGAAAAGAAAATGAAAATAATAGGGAAAAAGGAGAGGGGAAAGAAAAGAGAACGAAATAGGGTAAAGGAGAAAAAAGAAACAAAAGCATTGACATCCAACTATTTAGTGCAGTAGAAAAAGGTGGACACAACCTCAACTTTTATGTACTAGCCATTTCTGCAACAACAGACTTCATCAGCAAAACTGAAACTCAAAGTTTCATGTTTTTCCATCTCAAGCACAAAATCCAGAAGCAGCTTCCAAGTCAAAATAAAGTTGGATGTGTCTTTTTCTTTGTTTAAATGAATTTAGCCATCTCTGCTAGTTCTTCAGTTTTTCCAGCCATTCACCCATTGCAGTAATTAAAATATCTTTCCGTTTTTGTGCATAATACATTCTTGTTGCTGTCAACATATCAACTGAGCTAGTGCTTAGTACGCACTCTAATAATTTCTATACCTTTCTTTATCAGCATGCTGAAACAGCACAGTGGTTCATCTTTGCTTCCTGTGGAGAAGAATTAAGCCAGGTAGAAATTTTATGTCTGTGAATTTTAATACCTTTCTTTTCTCAAGTAAAATGTCTTTTCCTCTGGGGCCTTTTGTCTTGTTTTATATTTAAATATACATAAATTTATTCAGTGGTGGAATTCAATTTTTTTTACTACTGGTTTTGTGGGCTTGTCTTGGTGGGCATGGCTGGGGAGTCATGTGACTGGGTGGGCAGTTCTGTAAGCAGAACAATAAAGATTAGACTAGAAACAACACCAGAATGTTTTTTTCCTGCCTTCCTTATAGGATTAACCCTGTAAAGTGGAAAAAAACAAAAGGAGATTTCTTCTAACAAGCTTAGAAAATTTACTACCAGTTCTAGTGAACCTTCTAGAACCTGCTGAATTTTACCTTTGGATATATTATTATGCCATTTCTCTGGTTACTGTTTAGTTACTATTGGCTATTTTGGTATTTGGGAGCTGAGACTGACCTCTGCCATCTCAAGTATCTATAAATGCTGGCTGTTAAATGGTAAACTTTTATTTTGTAAGGCCTAAGGAAAAATCCAGCTACTCAAGGAAAGAAGAATATTTTTTAAAAAACGGATCTTTCTTCCAATTTTTGGCTAACAGCCTTTATCACAATGAACATATGTTTTAATCCCTGCAGCATTTAGCAATGCTGATATAAAAATTTATTAATTCATGCAGAAAAGAAGAAACCTCTTTTTAAAAGCTGCTTATTATGCCTGCATTATATATACATATCTGTATATGTATGTGTGTGTGTAACTTTCAGTGAAGATGTTTTCATCCTGCTCTAGGCTGATTCAGATCAACAATAATAAAACTTTTGTAAACCCAGTAAGATCCAAACACATTAATAAAGTGATTGCCATTGTTTTCCTGGAACTTAAAGGTAGGGACACACAACAGCAGAACTGTTAGCTTCAAATCAAATCAAATCAAATTTTATTCATCATATACAGTCATAAATGGTACAAAATGCAGTGAAATGCATATGTGACCATTCATGACTATAGATAGTAGAGCAAGAGAATAGTCTAGACGGGGTAGGAGAATAAATTAGGTGTGAGGTAGTTTATGGGAATTCTATTTAGTCCTGGTTTGTTATGGTTTGTGGTTTGGGGTCCATATTACCTGTGGGAAGAAGCTTCTCCTTAGTCTCTTTGTGTTGGCTTTCAGGGAGTGGAAGCGCTTTCCTGACCAGATCATAGTGAACAGCCCATTGTTGGGGTCCTTCACTATCTTCCTAGCTGTAGTCCAGCATCGTTTGTTGTAGATGGAGTGCAGTTCAGGGAGCTTGGTGCTGATGATGCGCTCTGCTATGCGTACCATGCTCTGTAGAACTTGCCTGTACTGCATGGTGCTGTTTCTGAACCAGGTAGTGATGTTACCCATCAGGATTCTTTCTACTGTGTAGGAGTAGAAGTTCCTGAGCACTTTGGGGGGCAGTCTGAAGTCTCTCAGTTGTCTGAGATGGTATAGATGTATAGCTTGCAGCCTGGTCCACAAGTTGTAGTTGTAAGTTGTTGGCAAAGCGCCTTTATCTTTGCAGGGTTTGCTTAGATTAGTGCATGCTGGCATGAACACTGGACAAGCACAACTTAAATGGTAAGTGTGCCTTCTTTAACATGAAAATATTGACAAGTATGCAGTGGGCTGGATATATTTGTGATGTATGGATGCCATACACTATGTTGTTGGATCTGACATTTTTGAAGGGATAAACATGTTTGGCTTAATTTAGAATTTGTACAAATACAGGCAAACACATTCAAGGACTTATTATAATGAATGCATTGAAGAAATGTGGAAAACATCCCACATGCCCATTTGAAACCATTCATTTAGATGTTCTGTGAAAGGCACACACACTCTTCCATTTCAGTGAAGCCCAAGGGAATTTAATAGCCCTGGCATCCAGTAATGGATTGGAGATTGAGTTGCTGAGAAGCGATGATGGCCATTAGTAAGAGCAAAAGCACAAGCAGCTTCCATAGCTGCTGAATAAAATTACCAAATGATCCTTCTGCTTTCTCCAGCCCTCTAGTGATGCTTGAGAGAGAGGAAACGCCACTGAAGGGGAAGTTAGAATTACAGACTTGACTTGGATGAATTTCTCATTACACCTGAAGTGTACAAACAATTAAATGAAATATGTAGAGCCAGATTCTTAAGGCTGCTATTGAGCATGCATGGTTTCTGCAACAGCCTACATAAGGGTTGTCTTGCCAGGGCTTCCAGTGGAATTAATGCCACTAAATTACACAGTTTTATTCAGCTGCACACAGCTCTTGACAGAAGTAGTAAAATGCAATTCTTTCTAAACATAGACAAGTTTCAGGTCTAAACAGAAACAAAAAGAACACTGAGAATCCAGATATTAATTCCCAAATGCTTATTGTTCTCTAGTAAAGGTGGGAGATGTGTGCTATTTTTCTTTTCTTGCTGAGAAGTCTGGGATCCACTCAGAATTACAAGCTCTCTTTTGAGATTGCCTCAGCAAAATTGGATTTTGTTTTTAAAAGAGGCTGAATTATGAAGCATCACCTGAAGGCAGGACAAGAAGCAAGGGATGGAAATGAATCAAGGAGAGTATCAGCCTAGAACTAAGGAGAATTTTCCTGATAGTTGGGACAATTAATCAGTGAAATGACTTACTGTATCTCCATCAGTTGTGGGTGCTTCAACACTGGAAGTTGTTAAGAAGAGATTGAACAACCATTTGTCCAAAATGGGATAGGGTTTCCTGCTTGAGCAGGAGGTTGGTCATTTTGTTACCTGTGTGACATCTGATAAAGTTAATAGATCGCTGTATAATTGTCACAAAGCATCCCATTTTTTCTAAGAACTGAAATGGAGGTCCTTTCCAGATGTGATGCTAGGGCCTCATTCCATTAGAATACTTTCTTTCCAGTTTCTAGCTTTAGTTTTATCACTCTTGCTATCAAAAGAAAAGACTTTTGGAAAATACAAAGTTGCCTTCTGTCTTTTATATTATAGATCAACAAATGTTTATTTCTTATTTGTTCAATTTATTTGCCTCTTATCTCACTGTATGCCTGCTCTAGAGGGCTTACACTAAAAAGGAAGAAAAATGAAAAGGCAAACAGAAATAAAGTAATTGAACAATGAAGTAAACAATGACAAAGGAACACAATGAGAATAAATAAATCAATATAATAAATAAAAAGACGATTAGGTGGTGAACAGAGAGGGGAGGAGGTGGAATCGTCCATCAATCTAGCAGCCACCTCCAATGTGGAACTCTCCCATATGGTACCCAGTCTAATTGGCAGTCATGTCTTCAGGCTCTTGTAGAAGGATAGGAAGGTAGGGACAGACCTTACTTAGAGCGTAAGATGTTTCAAAGGGAGGATACTGCCATAGAGAAGTCTCTTCTTCTGGATCATTATAGTCAGAATTCTGAAGTAGGCCGTCTCTGCTGGTGTGAGTGAGTGGCTTGTCCTAGTGGGATGAGGGAGTTTGTTCTATTAAGATAATTAATTAATGCACTGTATCATTCCTGATGAATTTGAAACTAGTGCTGCTCCATTTTGCAGCTTGAAAAAAATAAGAATACATTTCAAAGCTGTGTCATGACTTTCAGCAAGGATGCAGCTACGGTGGTGAGTTCAAAGGGTTTAAAAATACCATTCTGTTTTTCAAATGCAAGCAAATAACATCTAGATTCTATATTTATGTACTAATAAATAAAAAAGTGCTGTTGAAGGATAAAGTTGTTGTAGCAATCATTGTTAAATTGATTCTTCTGATAAATAACATGTATCTTGCATCAATTTTGACAATTTTGTCTGTCTACTAAATAATTTAGAATTGCTGGTTGTGCCTTAGAATCATACAGATGGAAGGGACCTTGGAAGTCTTTTATTCCAACTTCCTTCCCAAGGAAGGAATCCTTATACCATCCCAGACAAATGTTCAATCTTTTCTTGAAAACCTCCAATTATTGAGCATCCACAACACCAAGAAGCAAGCTATTCCATTGATTAACTGTTTTCACTGTGAGGAAATTTCAAGTTGGATCTCCCTCTGATGAGTTTCCACCCATTGCTTCTTGTCCTGCCCTCAGGTGATATGGAGAATAACCCAACCTCTTCTTTCCTGTGAAAGACTGCTACCATGTTTATCCTAAGCCTTCTCTTCATTAGGCTAAACCTTAACTATTCTTCCAGGCCCCATTATCATCTTTGATGTTTCCTCGATCCACCCCCTCTTTTTTAAAAGATTGGAACCGCACCAACTCTTTTCCAGCCCTCTGGCAGTTCCCCAATGCTCCAGGAGCTCTGAAATATGTCATTCAATAGTTCCAAGATCACATCTACATCTTTTGTATAAAGGCTTGATTCAGTGTATCCAACATCTACAAGGCATATGGGATCTTTGCAATCTCTTTAAACTTACCAAATTTGATATAGAAAATGTAAACCAAAATGAAATACTTGATAATGTCAGGATGAGAAATGGGGACGTGGTCTATTTAATAATGTGGCATATTATTTATTTAAGTATGTTCTCCAACACTATCACCATTCCATGTGACATTTGTCTCTCCAATTGTAAAAGCATGAGAACAAAACTTTGACAGCTGGTGGATGAAGCGGTTTTTCCCACCATACAATATCCTCATACCAACAAAATATCCAAATAATAAAAGATTGCCCATCAGTTTCATGAAAATATCATTCACCATTAATGTCAATGCCTGAAAAAGTGGCCCTGCATCTACTGCTGTATGGCTGTTCTGGACATGTGGACAATGCTGAGACACGGTTGGCACTAGAAAAAAAGTTAATTGATTTTAATTTCATAACAATATGATTTTGAAAATAAAAACAACCACTTGTAGATGACAGAATAGTAGAATATCAGAGTTGGAAGGGACAGTGGAGGTCCTTTAACCCCAACTTGTGCTCAAGCAGGAGACAGTGTACCAGTGGTGTAAACTCAAGGCCCGAGGCCCGGATCTGGCCTGCAAAGTGCTTAGATCTGGTTGCGGGGTCACCCTGGAAACAGAGAAGGACCAGCCTATGCCAGTGAAAATGGAGGTCATGAGGGTCATGGGTGGCCCTCCTGAGCTCTGTTTTCACTGGCAGAGGGTTGAGGAGACAGTCAAAGGGAAAAAGGAACTCGGGAGCCCATTTTTGCTGGTAGAGTGCTTGGGCCACCATAGGTGCCCCCGACACAAATGACGTTGAGCTGGCCACGCCCACCCCGGCCACACCCACCCCGGCCCTCTGAGATCAAACACAACCCTGATGCGATACTCAATGAAATTGAATTGGACACCCTTGCAATATACTATTTCAGACAAACACAGTAGCTGTCTGATCTCTCCTCTAGTAAAGGAGCACCCACATCCCTTCTGTTTCAAAACAATTCACGGACTGATATAATAAGTAATTTCTGAAAAGAAATTACTGCCACATCTTAATATCTGATCATATTGTACCTTTGGGCTTCTCATGGCTTGTATCTCTGTGATACACTCTGCTAATCTTCACAACATCCTGCTTCTTTCTGACTGGCTTCAATATTTAAGTGATGGTTCCAAAGCGGCAACTGAGATCTTAATCAGGATCAGAGCATTGTTGCTATGGGTTTCTTCAAATAATTGGTGATCACAGCAGGGAATCTCTTTCACATACCTCTTGCAGTGTTGCTTTTGAAAGCCCCAAAGGAGCTACCTATTTTAGCACTTTTTCCCAAGAAGAATGATATACCCAAAGCCATGATAGTCCTTTCTAAACTGGAAGAGTTGACAGATATAAAACAAGAGTTGTTTTGCTTTCTACCTTTCCACAAGAAACTGAAATTTTGTATGTTTTGGACTTGAAGCTGATGATTACTACATTGATTGGCTGATTAGAGGCCATCCAGTCATTGTTGACTCTTAGCAATCAATCACAAAGATTTTCTCCAGGAGATTATTAGCAGCAACCACAAAACAAATGTGAATATTTTATGCAGTTCTAGACACCTGTTCAATCTTCCACAAAGTGTCTCCTGCTTATGCTTGGAAGTTCAAGGAAAATCAGTCATCTTGATATGAATATGGAATATATTTGAAGAATTAAGAAAATCAGGCATATCCCAGGAATCTCTTTTATGTATCAGAAATAAAGTCAGACTTGATTTACAGCTTCCATCCTGTTCATTCTAGCTTCCTTTCATCTAAGTACCTCCTGCAGAACATGAGAAAGTAACTTTCTGTAACAGAAAAATAACCAAAAGCCAACATGGGTTTGTCAAAAACAGATCATACCAGACCAAACTTATTGCATTCTTTGACAAAGTGACAAAATTAGTGGACCAGAGGAATGCTGTTGATATAATTTACTTGGAAGGTATTTGATAAAGTAGACCATAACTTACTACTTCATAAAATAGAAAAACATGGGTTAGACAGCATCACCATCAGATGGATTCATAACTGGCTGACCAACCACACTCAACGTGTAGTCATCAATGGAATTGCATCTACATGGAAGGAGGTATTCAGTGGGGTACCCCAAGGCTCTGTTTTAGGCCCAGTACTCTTCAACATCTTCATCATTATTTGGACCAGGGGATAGATGGGGAACTCATCAAATTTGAAGATGAAACAAAGCTAGTAGGAATAGCCAATGCTCCAGAAGATAGGCTTAAGATACAGAAGGATCTTGACAGACTTAAATATTGGGTGCTATTTAACAAAATGAAATTCAATGGTGAAAAATGTAAGGTTATACATTTAGGCAAGAAAGACAAAATGCACAGATACAGTATATGTGGTATCTTGCTCAATAGTAGTAATTGTGAGAGGGATCTTGGAGTCCTAGCAGACAATCATTTAAATATGAGCCAGCAGTCTGCTGCAGCTACCAAAAAAAGCAAATACAATTCCAGGCTGAATAAACAGAGGGATAGAATCAAGATCATTTGAAGTGTTAATGCCACTTTATAATGCCTTGGTAAGGCCACACTTGGAATACTACATCTAGTTTTGGTCACCACGATGTAAAAAAGATGTTGAGACTCTAGAAAGAGTGCAGAGAAGAGCAATGAAGATGATTAGGGGACTGGAGGCTAAAACATATAAAGAACAGTTGCTGGAACTGAGTAGGGCTAGTTTGATGAAAAAAAGAACTAGGGGTAACATAATAGCAGTGTTCCAATATCTCAGAGGTGCCACAAAGAAGAGGGAGTCAATCTAACTGGTTTCTCCAAAAAGAAGACCCACCTTGAAAAGAAGCCCTATCACATTTTTGAGTGCATACAATGAAATTAAGCCCCACCTACAAACTTAGCACTAATTAAGACCCAGCCCATCCTGGGGTGCAGGGGTTGTGATGAGCATACAGGTAAAAAATATGCTAGGGTGGGGATGGAGGTTGGAGCTGCCCTACTTACCAGGCCTGCACACCCTGACATCTGTCTCGCCTTCTTCTGCGACCACTTGCTGCCACTTGCACGCATCACCCCAACCTTCATTTCACCTTCAGATGCCTTCTGGAAAGCCCTCTGCAGCTAATAATAGAGCTCTGGGGCAAAGAGCATGAACTGGGCATGGCTAATCTAGTGAAGAGAAAGATCAGGGGAGACATGATAGCAATGTTCCAATATTTGAAGGACTGTCACAGAGAGAAGGGGGCCAACCTATTTTCCAAAGCACCTGCAAGCCAGACAAGGAATAATGGATGGAAACTGATCAAAGGAGAGATTCAACCTAGAAACAAGGAGAAATTTTGGAACAGTGAAAACAATCAACCAATGGAACAGCTTGCCTTCAGAAGTCTTGGGAGCTTCGTCAGTGGAAGCTTTCAAGAAAAGACTGGACAGCCATCTGTCAAAAATGGTATAAGAGTGCTTGAGCAGGGGGTTGGACTAGAGGACCTACAAGCAGAGGTGGGATTCAACCAGTTCATGCCTATTCACTAGAACCAGTTGTTAACTTTCTAAACAGTTTGCAGAATTGCTGGTTCAGCTGGTCATTAGGGCAGAGAACCAATTGTTAAATTATTTGAATCCCACCACTGCCTACAAGGTCCCTTTCTATTCTATTCTATTCTATTCTATTCGATCTGATTTTGAACCACAGCATATATGGTACTTTCATAAATGCTAAAATACAAATGTTTTCTTTACTGACCACTAAATAACCTGGCAAGAATAATTTTAGATGTACTAAATTGACTTATTATCTGATATTTGATAGGAAACCAAGCTGCCAAAAACACCCACAATGGTTGGACTCCATTAAAACTGAGATCAGCCATAGCATAGAAAAACTCAAAGAAGCAGTGCAAGATTGGAAGATGTGGAGAGACCTGGTCTGTAGAATTGCCAAGTATTGGACATGGCTGAATGGTTAGCAGCAGCAGCATCAAATCCCCTCAATTTTCCCTTTTGAAAGGAACCTTGCCTGAAACAACTATTCCTTGTCTGTAGTCATTCTTTTTTACCCTTTTGGGTCTTTAAATTTTTGTAAATTATTTCATACACCTACATATGTACATGTACAGTAATTGTATGAACAAAAAAATAATCTAAATGTGTAACAAACTGTAAGTACTTAGAATAAAAAAATGTGTATCTTTTCAGTGGACAAAGTAAATAATCACTAATCTATAGAATGTAGACAAATAATTGATATAACGTTTTGTAATATTCAATATAAAGTTTATATACAATATTCTATATTAAATTGACAGGAAGAAACACATTTGAAATAATAAAACTTAAGGTTTACTTTTATTATTATTACTAGCTGGATATCTGTGCTTTGCTATGAAACTATGTGATTGGGCCTGTCAGTTCTTGTCATGGCGTCCTTCAGGTGCACATACTCCTCACTTCTCAGCTTTTTTTGATTGTTACGAATCCAATTAAGTACTTCACTCTCAATTTTCACATACATATGAACCAGAAATTGATTGAGAAGGTTGCAGAACAGTAGGTAGCATTCAGCGCCATCACGCTCCATTATCTTGAAGCTGTAAAAGTCAGCAGAACACTTGGTCTTTGCATTGCACTGAGGTATATTGATGTAATACCCATCTTCTCCATGGCAGAACAGAGAGTACTGGAGAGCATCATAGGCACAGTGTGTCTCACTGATTCATAACAACCTGTTGTCTCTGCTATGGAGAATGATATCTCTCTTCTCAAAATTCTGCCCGACAATGAAAACAGCCACTACTGTAGTCGTGGGGGCATTGAAATGAGCTTGGTGCTCTCCAGAAGGCTTCCTATTGGTGTTAATCACCACTTGGAAGTCCTTGTGGCCCTTAAGAAAAGAATCAACAGCAGCCTTAAGTTCCAGAATATACTTCTTGTGTTCACACAGCAACTTCTGCAGTTGGCTAACCAGTTCTGGATTAATGTCCAGATAGATTCCACAATGGACATCTTTCTTATTGTCCTCCTCACCAACAAAGTATATCTGGAGAAATGAAGGCTGCTGCTGAGGCCCCACCATGATATTCCCTATCCCATAGTAGACTTGCCCCTGCACTTTGAATGGTGACATAAAATTTCGCTCCTTCACCTCTCTGGCTCCAAAAGACATCATCCGGGCAGCAGAAAGAAAGTGCTCTGCCACGGGATGCTGGTGGGTGAGAAGGCTGTGTAAGGGTTCAGGGTAGGTGCACTTTATCACCACTGCAGCACATCCCAGGACTCTCATCCTGCCACTTCAGGGCATGGCATGAGGCACAGGGTAACCAAGGTCCAAGATCAACAACTTTTTCCTTGGAGTAATCAATATGAGGTTCATATTTAAAACCAGACAAATACTTATTAGTCCAAGGCATTGATCTGATCTGTGATATCTTTTAATTGTATTTAGCTGTAGCTGCCTGATTAATGTAGGGGTTATTAGATGCATACTTTTTTACAACTCTCTATTGACTTGGGGATAAATTTAACAATACTTTTTTGCTGCTTTCCTTACTTGTGTTTTCCTAATTGCATCTGTAAATCTTTTTGTAATGTAGTGGAAAATAAAGACCAGCAAGAGACTCCTAAGTGACTTTATTAAGGGTCTGATCAACTAACAGCATGCTGCAGGCAAGCAGCTCCTTTGCAGCCAATCAAATCAAAGTGTTTTCCCGCGCTGGGAATGCATTAGGTAATGGATAACTTCTGCGCATGTGTGAACATGGCACTTTTCTTGTGTTTTCCCCTCTTTTCCCTTTAACTGGTGTTGCAGTAGAAGGAACAGATTTGTCTGAAATGAGGAGGTCAATGTAAGAAGTGAATTGGAGCTTGTACACTTTGCAGGAGAAATTTGATTCACAATCCGTTGGCTCAGTGATGGTCGGTGATTGAAACTCATAAGGGAATATATCTCCTGCCACCTTGAGTTCAAAAGCAGTTTCATAGGTGGAAGGCATAGACATTTTGGTGAGGTAGCAATGTTTAGTACAGTAAGGCACCCCAGACCACTCCTGAGTGAAGGAGTGGAATGTCTGCTAGTTTGAACTGAGGTAATGGAATGTAAGGCAACTGACAGTTGGAACAGAGTTCTTTCAGGTAGGGAGGGGGAGTTGAATGTCTAACTCCTTAGCATCAGAACGTATTAATACACTGTATAAGAAATACTAATGATTTGATGGTCATTTCAAAAAATCCTTTCTTAGTGACTACCTAGAAGCCAAGAGGAACATACATGCCAAATTTCAAGTTTGTAGGCTTTACAGTTTTGGAGATTTCATGATGAGTGAGTAGTATTTATTTATTTATTTATTTATTATTACACTTGTATACCGCCTCCCTCCCTAGGGACTCGAGGCGGTGCACAGCCCGATAAAAATAGAAATATACAATTA
>JAEANM010013220.1:0-14495 GCA_017656035.1 Myanophis thanlyinensis | reverse complement strand
AATAAATAAATAAATAAATTTTGTATATTAGAAAATGTTCTATATTCAGCTTAATGCGACGGCTGGCAGTTTAATGTAAATAATAAAAATCAACATCAAGTGAAGAGAAACAATAGATTTAGAATGTAGATGGCCACCCGCTCTGCCAAACCCCAGTGGATCTAACCTCTGAATGCTGTGTTCAAACAACATAGATGTGATGACCTACGGTGTGGCACGAAGGCAACACAGCCAGACAACTGGTATGAGTCCCTTTATTGGCACCAACTTTGCCCCCCAATGTCCTGTTTACACTTCGGCCTGGAGGAAAACTCTCCCACAAACCCGTAGCAGCTTCTGGCTGCAATATTCCAGTCCGAACACCGTAAGCAGAGTGACTGCAATCGATCACTCCAGCTAGGCAAGATAATGAGTCCCAGAAGCCAAGAAGAACCATTGCAAGAATCCCAGCAAAACAAGATAAGCACACAGGAGCAAGGTAATAATTCAAACGGTCAGGAGGGATGCCAGGAATGCACAACTCTCCATACTAGATGATTTCAGCATTTGTCCCCTCCCAACTGCCTTGCCTTTAAACTCCATTCGCAGGTGTGCCCTGTGAAGAGAATTGAGGTCCTCTCCTTCCTTGTAAGCCAGGCAATCCATGTTGCTTTTTGCTGTGTTCTTCCCTGTGTGCCCTAGGATGAGGGTTCGTCATCTGAACCCTCTCTCTCTTGTTCTACTTCTCCCCTGTTATGCCCAGCCTGACTGTGCCCTTGCCCAGCCCCTCCACAGCCAAGGGAGCCACTCTCCCACTCTGTCAGCTGTTTGTTTTCTGTCTCAGATTCAGACTGACGGGTATCACAACAGATCTGACTGTCTTGTGGAAGGCTAATGGTATGTGGGTGATGGGGTATGTGTGTGTGTGTTAGATACATCTCTGGGAGGGGATAGCAAACTTCAGGTCCCTGTCCCCTTGAAGTTTCATAGGCAGTTTCCTTAGCATCCTCTCCCTTACTTGAAGCCAGATAAATTCTACTTGAAGAAGCGATCTCTAAATTATCCATATTAATTATTGTTTGATGGACATAATTTGTTTTTATGTGTAAAGATATATGACCTGTAGCGATACAGATTTGATGCAGGTACTATATTTTGCAAAGTACTTCAAATGAGGCACCAATCTTGCTGAGTTATCTTCAACTGTTTTGTACATTGGCCTATGGCATTAACTCCATATGTGAAAATTAATATAAGAGAGTGCTGGATCAGGTACGTTATCACTGATCCACACTGAAAATGATTATGTTCCTACAACATATGAAACAATCCCAAACCTAATTGTCAAAGACAAAGTTGCTGTCTACCACATAGCCAACAAATAAGCCTTTTTGCATTTCTCTTGTGTTGTGCACAACAAATGCAGCACTGAGAGTCCTAAAAAGTCAAGTTGAAGATAGTTCCCTCTGGAGAAGACAGTTCATTCTACTTCTTTGCATTATTTTAAGCTCTTGCTCAGTTAATCAGTGTTTGTATCAAGACATCTTGACAACTATCATTATTGCCTTCATTTTTCCAAATATTCTTTTTCCAGGAACTTTTGGCTTTCTTTTCCACTATGTGTCCAAAAGCTGTAACTTCATTACTTGTACTTCAGTGAAGTCTGGTTTTATTTTATCTGATATTAAATTATTTCTTCTACTTGTAGTCCAAGATAATCCCTTCAGCACCATAATTCAAAGGATCTGTTTTCATCACTCCAACTTGTTCCAACTTTCAGAGCCACATGTTACGATAATAACATAATGCCCTTGACAATAGCTTTGTTGTTTATATGATGTATTTGCATTTTAATACTTTGTCTAGATTTGTTACAATCTTTCTCTTAAGTAACAGATGTCATTTCATGGCTTTACTTACCTTCTTTGCCAATATTTGAACCTAGGAAGATAAAAGTTTGTTTTAATGTCAAATTCTTAAGCTGTTTATGTCAGGCTGCCATTGCTTGATGATCTAATTTTTTTTTAAATGTTGAACAGAAGTCTGATTTTATTCTTTTAGCGAGAAATTTTCATTTTCAACTATCAATATTTTCAGCATATTTGAAGTTGCCGATGCTTCTCCTAGCAATGTTATTTTAACATTTTATTTCTTCTGGTTAATTCATTTTCTACTTATTTATTTAGCCTATGATGAAAACCTGACAGAGGAGAAGTAAACATATACAAACAATTCATGTAATTACAGTATATATACAAACTTTCTACAGGGATACGGCAGTGGCCTCATAACTGGATGTCCAATTCAGCTGTCTAGGCAATCACCTCTGGCATTGGTTTTTTTCAAAATATATGTTTTATTGTAGTTTTCCTTTAGTAATCAACATTTTTTATGGACAGTGTAATGACTGGGTTAATATATTTTTTACACAATGCTATCAATAATAATAGTTGCATATACAGAGTTATTATCTTCCAAATTCTAGCCTTAATATGCTCATAATTATAATATATTCTTTTATGTATCAATATATATTGTACTATTTCCCAATTTATACTTATTTCTTTATTTTTCATGTTTGTTGGGGTTCTTCTAAATTTACCTCATTGTCTTTAAACAATACTATTCTCTCTTTATGATTCTTTATCACTTTTTCCAATATATATATAAACAATATCATTTATTTGTATAATATATTTGTTAACCCCTATTAAGTCTTCTAATGTTTTAATATAAATATCACTCAATAGTTTACCACATTTTCAGTATCTCAATTTTCTATAGACATCAATAAGATCAGTTGTTAATAGGATTTAATCAATCCCCAAATTATATCTCTAACTCCCTGTACTTACAGTCCTTAAAACTATATATTCCAATACATTTTTGCATCCTGTTATCATAATAGTACATGTCTTCTACTAAACTTAGTCTTCCATCTACTAATCTTAATATATTTGTGTTTATCATGAATTCTATTACATATCTATGTATATGCTACTATTTTCCCAATTTGAATTTCCACTTATTTCTATTGGTTTTTTAATATAATTACTATATTGTAAGATATTGTATCTCTATCCATTGTTTCTCAACCTTTTAAGAATTTCATCATTTATTGGTTTTTTGGTGGTTCTTTTATATTTCCCTCTTAGAATCCTTTATGTCTTTTTAACATCTTTGCATAGACTATTTGTTCCCTCTGCCTTATCCTTTATCTCCTTCTGCTTCATCTTTTGTGTATCCATCTATAGCCCTTTCATTGTTTTTGGAAAATTTTCCTTTTTTGTATCTATTCTGCTGTAAGCTCCTCTTAAGGGGTTATCTATTTGATTTTTCATATTTACTATTACTGTCTTTTCAGTGTTTTTATCTGCTTGTGGCTTATTTTTATCTTCTTGTAATTTATTTTGTTTTGGTTCCTCTACAACTCCTTCTAACTTTTCATCCATCTTCTGTTTATTATATTCATCATTTCTCACCATTTGTTGGAGGCCTTCTATTTTCACATCTTTATTTTTAACTATTCCCATCAATTTCTTATAATTCTTTGTCACCATTTCTAACATTTCCTCATGGAACATTATTGTCTCCTGCTGAGTCATTTTGTATGAAATTAACATACCTCTAGTATTCCAATATCCCAAAGTCTGAAAACTCTAAACAAATAAATTGTTAATAAAATTTAATCAGTCCCAAAATTATGACTTCAAATCTCAAACATTTCTAGACTTTAAATATTATAAATTTGTGCTGTTCAGTCTTTATAATTTCCAATTTACACCTTACCAATTGTCCAGATTTTAAAATCTTATTAATCTTTTCTTCTTCTCTTTTTTTCTTTTCTCCTTCTGGTGCTTTTCTTCTTTTACTTCTTGGGTTAACAACCAAATCCAATTTAGCCCACTAGGTTTCTTCAAATCTTTCAAGTCCACTTTTCAAAGCACAAATCCAATAAAGATGTCAATGTTTGGTTTAAGTTGCCTTATGAATCTTCAAAAAGTTCAGTGACTACTTCTCAGCCTCCAAATCACCTACTAAGATAAAGTCAAGTAGCCTTCCAGGTGTTATTTTCATTTAACATGTTGTAATGATCTTGTTCCTCCAGCAGATGGTTCTCCTGCTCCCAATTCCAGCCTGTAAAAATAAAAAAAACAGCTGATGATATCCAATTGGGGTCAGTTTAGGAAAGCAACTTTTCCCAATAATCACTTTTTACAATGTTATTTAACTTTTCCAGGATTTCTATATTTTAAAGTATCCTTTAGGTGTTTCTTTTACTTCTAAGTCTTTAATCTTTCTCTTTAATTTTTAGTCTTTAATATTTCTCCATAAATCCAATCGCCGGTATCTTAACGTTAGGAGCTCATTTTTTTGGAACTTTTAACTTGGGTTAAATCTCCAAGGTAACAGTTGGAAGTATCTCACCCAGTTTCACTGCTCTGTCCACGCACCGCTCCAGCACAAAATCTTAGTGTCCCGGTTGTCCCAGCTTGTGACAGATCAAAATGGCCATCATCCCTGCTGCCGATCGGAAGAGCTTTATTCGTATCAACAAGGAAATTGTGGATTCCTCGTGATCAACGAAGCACCTCTCCTTTCTTCACCACCCCTTCAGGGACCCCGTAGGGTCTCCCAGCAAGCAGTTGCCGTCTGCATTTCATGGAACTCAGCAGAGCCCTGCTAATTTCCAGCTGTTAGCACCGCATTGTCAACCGGAAGTTGCCTCTGCCATTGTTTTGTGCTTCTAGGGAACCAGGGGATGCATGTCATGGGCAGTCTTGCACAATATATTTAATAGTTTGCATATAAGCATCACAATTGTAACAAAGGGAAATATTTCCATTCTCAATGATACAGGGCAGAGGCACTTCTTCCAGTATCACACCTACTTTTGTTCAGTTTTGTCCAGACAGAGTGTGGTAGGACAAACCAAGTGATTTGGTAGAGGGATCACCAGTAGTCAGGCCACAAAAAGGCACCTTGGACCATTCCTCTCTTCATGCATTCTGAGAATTAAACTGGGTAGATGTTAAGTGATCAGCTGTTTTGCATGCTGGCCCATGGGATTTCAATCTTGGAATGAACTTTGTATTGTCCTGGTGAACAGGGCGTGCCTTATACAGCATCCTTGACCGTAACTTAATGAAAGCTTGTGTCTTCTAATGTGGGACAGTATGATATTGCTAAATATTGGTAACCAGTGCACCTGAGTGCCAGAGATAATAGATATTGTTTGGCAGAGTTGGACAGCGACCATTTGAGTGTGGGTACTGTAAAGCAACACACTGGCACAATAGTTAGCTAGGGAATAAACCAAAGCCAAGGCTGTTGTTCTTAAGGCATTGGCATCATCAGCCCAGGATGTTACAGCTAGTCAGTTCAATAAATACACTCATGTCCGTAGCATTTCTTAAGCTATAGGTGCTCCCTGAACAGTATTAAATGGGTGACCATGAGCAGATGCAGTTGTACTGCCCTCTTGGGCCTCACAGCCATGACACAAAATAGTGCATAAAATCAAAATTTCTACTGACAGTCTAAGACATCCAGAGTTTTTCCACATATCGTAGCAACAAGCTGGCCTGGATGTTTTATCTCTTTTCTCCTGGAAGCCTCTGGGTTTGTACATGCTGTCTGGCCTTCCTGCCCATATATAGCTCCTGATTAGTTACTAAGATAACATTTCTCTCACAAGGGACAGGCCTTTTTCTAATATTCTCCTTCACAGTCAATGACAGGCCTCATGAGCAAATAGAAAGAGCCAGTATGTCAATAGAAAAGCTTAAATCTGAAGGAATGTTAATATACATTCCAATAATAATGTAGGAAGATTTACAATAGAGGCTTTTTGAAAAGCAGCAGATGCACTGCCAGCATCCAGTTATTACTCAAAATTTGAATATTTCTAGACATTTTTGATCAATAATTGCAGAGTATATGGGAAACTCTCAAGTCCATTGCAAGAACATTTTATTGGGTTTTTTTACAATTGTTTCTTGCTTATCTATCAGGAAAATATTTGCTGTAATGCATGCTCAAAATGTTGGTCAAAATATATGCAAGGTAAATCATTTTCATCTGTATGGATTTGAATGGGTATCTGGCATAATTTAAATCACTCCCTTTGCACTCTGTTTAAAAGCCAACACATATACAATTTGCTTGGATTCTTTATTGTATTGCATATTAAACTTAGAATGACTTAGTTATTAAGTCTTATAATATTCATGACTTTTAAATATCTATTATAATTATGTTGTTTCTTCATTATTTTTCATTTTATTTCAAAATGTGCTTTGAGATTTGGTTCATTAAACCTGATCCTCCCTTGAGGATCTTTTATTTGTGTCATGCATAACTGATTACTAAAAGCAGCCCTTCAAGTATACTGATAATTGAATCCTGCCAATGTCTATTTGTAGTCCAGAAGAGGATGTATTGATTCAATTTTAATTGCTCCCATCCTTCAGTTTCATGGTGAAAACGGTGCCTAAACATTTGGCTTCCTTTCTCAGTTTGCCTCAAATACTCCAACGGTGCCTAAACATTTGGCTTCCTTTCTCAGTTTGCCTCAAATACAATACACAGTTGCTTGTCATAAATATGTCACAAAAAGATGGGCATTTTTTCTGGGTTTAAGCAGTTTCGCAATGGCTCAGACACAAAAATAAAAAATAAATAGTTGGTAGAATGTTGCAAGACACTGCAAAAGACCTTAAACCATACATTTAAGTATTTGTACATTGGACTGCCAAAATCTCACAAGAGTTTTCATTTTACTTCACTTATTTCTTAGAAATCAGCGATTGTAGGATATTATCTTCATTTTTGTTATAAGTAACTAAATAGTATATCACAATACAATTTTTATTTGAATAAAATAATAAAATCTTATAGCGTTAGTCTTCAACTTACGACCACAACGGAGCCCAAAATATCTGTTGCTACATATGTAAAAATGTGTATTAGATAATTATTTGTATGCCTGTGATGACTTTTAAAAGAATATCCTTTAAAAAAAAAATTCATCCTGGATGATTGTATATGTTGGCTAACGTGTCTGTATAGTGATTTGGCATCAGTGTAGTCCTGACCTGTTTCTGAAAGTGAGGAAAAATGTGTTCAGATTTCAAATGTAGGTGTTCTTTTGTTTCCCATAGATAAGCCCAAATACAGTGTTGGAACATCTAAAGGAAATGGAGGGCCAGAGACTTCCTTGTCCACCTGTTTCCTTAGAAGACCCACCTGTTCAGCTGTCCTGCCTTCAGGCCATTCCAGCAGCATCAGATCTCTTGCTGAGTCCCATGATTCTTCAGCCAGAACAAGCACTTGCTCAAACTGTATATTTAAAAGCGCTAACAATTCCTTTTTACCAGCCTGTTCAATCAAACCATAAACTTTCCAGAGTCCAGACAAATATCAACATAGACAATAGTAATTTACCTTTAATCCTCAATCCACTTTTGCATTCGAAAGGGACAGATCAACTTCAGGCAATCATTCAGAAGCAACCCAGTACAATAAACGTAGTTAGTCATTTTTCACTTTTGCCACAAAGTTCTTCTCCATGTGCACCAGCTGGAAGCCCAGGGAAGGCCAAAAGTTCTGGGAAGTACCTCTGTAAACATTGTGGGCGTGACTGTCTGAAGCCAAGTGTCCTTGAGAAACATATGCGATCACATACAGGTGAGAGGCCTTTTCCGTGTACAACATGTGGCATTGCGTTTAAAACTCAAAGTAATCTGTATAAACACAGGAGAACTCAGACACATGTCAATAATGCCAGGGTGCCTTCAGAATCTGATAGCAGTAATCTATTAGAAGAGAACGAGAAGCTGACTGAGATAGCTGCATCCTCTCAGACCGGAGAATCTCATAATAAAAATGATGTCCAGCCAAGTGCAAAGATTAGAGCTGCTGCTTCAGAGCCCAGTGACAAACATATTCTTGCTACTTCTTTATCGGAAACATTTGTTTCGGAAAGTCAGAAGATGAAAACCAGTAACTCCTGTCACGGAGAAATAAATCAGAATGTCTTTGTAAAAGAGACTGCCAGAGAGGCCTCAGATCTACCTCAGAGAAAGACGATCCAGGATCATAGGTCTCCAACAGGAAGCAAGCATAGTCAGCTACAGAGACAGCAAGCTCTGTATTCAGAGAAGCTCTGGAACAGCAGATCCATGGACAACAAGCTAAAAAAGTGTGAGAGCACCGACTCGGGTTACCTGTCACGCTCAGATAGTGTGGAACATCAGACACCCTCGCCTGGCTTCCTGCACAGTCTTTGTGAACATAGCACAGAGTCAGAAGATGATGCAGCTGTCACCAATAAATGCATGACCTACAGTTTCTCAAAAGTAGATTCAATTGAGAAAGCAACAGGAGCCGTAACCCTGGAGAAAAAAAGATTGGAGGAGCATATTTCAAGGCTAATATCTCATAACAAAGCAGTTGTGGATGACACCCAGTTGGACAGTGTTAGGCCCAGGAAAACAGTTCTATCCAAGCAAGGAAGCATTGACTTGCCAATGCCATACATGTACAAAGACTCATTCCATTTTGATATACGGCCTCTGGACATCAGCAAGAAAAAGCATATTTCTCTGCGCTCAACCAAGTCTATTTTCACTCCTGCGGAAAAGACCAAGCCATTGTTTTTTCACTCAGTTCCCACTCAATTCTCAACAACAATTGACTGTGTGCCTGTTACAAGAAGTAACTCTCTGCCTTTTATTGAGGGTACAAGGAAGACACACGACCAGGCAGATAGTTCAAAATTGTCTTCTTTCACTAGAGTGTCCCCAGATGTGGGTTTTTCTGGCTTGTTGCATAGCAGCAATTTAGACACAAATATGACAAATGTTCTTAACAGCCACCCCCGGGCACTTGTTAGACAGGTGGCAGTAGATGATGTGCCATTAAATTACATGACTGAATCTTCGCCCTCTTTAGAGGAGAAAAAAGGTAAACAAAAATCGGAGGCTGGGCTGGAAGGAATGAAGGGCAAGAAAAAGAAACCCAGCCAGAGAAAATTAAAAATGTTTTCTCAGGAAAAATGGCAAGTTTATGGGGATGAGACATTTAAGAAAATTTATCAGAAAGGGAAAAGCAGTCAACCAACCAAAAAACAAAAGGGTAATTTAACAAATGTTTCAAACATTTATTCAGATGCCAAGGAAACTGCCGGTGGGGAGGAAATTACCTTGTCGAGAGACGGCAGAAGCTCTGTAACTGAAAATGTAATTTCATCGCTAGTCGATGTTACTCCAGAAGCAAATCCTGATACATTGGAAAGCCATTCCAAAGCTAGCGCTGTTGATCCCCTTACTTTTTCTCAGGAGAATTCAGGACAATTGGCAGAAGTAAGAGAAACATTGTGTTCAATTAGTGATTGTGAACAACACAGCATGGCAAGTGAAACATCATCTGCTGAACATAGATGTAGAGGCTTGCATGTTTCAAAACACAACCAGAGTGGCAATAGTAAAGCTTTGCCTTTAAGTAAAGGCTGTGAATTCAAAGTCCAACTTAAGCAAACTCAGCTGAACCTTGCTACTCGGCATGATCATGACTTAGAAGAAGCACACGGACACATTACTGAATGTGTACAAAAATATGAGGATACTGCAGCTAATAGAAAAGGATGCAGGGAGGACGAAATTGCCCACCGTGGGCACACAGCTTTATCAGCACCACAGTGCAACACCAGTGAGCTGGTGTATGAATCTCAGAAGTTACCCTCAGAAAGAAAAAAGCCTAAGGTGGATAAACTGAAAAACATGGAAAATATAACGTTTAAAAATAGTAGTTCCGCCGAGTTGGTTGTGAAACTGATAGACTATTACAATCTTAACATAGTTGCTGCAGAATCAGAAAAGCACTCAGGTAAGGGGGAAAAATGGACTGTGATGGTAGGAACACCTGCTTCAAGTAGCACTATGGAATGTGAGAAAGGAATCCAACATTCTATAACAGTATCTAATGATAGGGATTGTATTGTAACTCTAACAGATACAGCAAGTATAACTGCGACATCATTTCCTGAACAATCCCAGACCGATGTAACAGAGGAACACACCAGTAATTTGTTTGCAATAAAAAAATTAACATCTCCCATAACAACAGCAGAAGAATTATCAAACTGTAGAGACTCTGCACCAACCCACACTCAGCATGTGGTAAGAAATCAAGTGATTTCTCATCTAAAGAAAAATGATTTTCTTCCAAAGTACATCTTAAAATATTCACAAGAAGGAAACAATATAGGTGTGCCATTGTTTCTTACAAGAGAGCCAGAAAATATACCGTATGTTTCATTGCCAAGCAGCTCAACCATTTCCCCATATCCTGCCTGTAACAATAAACTACTTGATAGTAATTCCATTGATGTATCTTTGTGCCCTTTGCAATTGGATCTAAGTCATCCAGCAGGAAGGAAAGAGCTAAAATGGGACATGCACACAACGTGGACACCTTTGGTAGCTCCTGCACCAACTCTGCTTGAAGCATCAACAGTTACCACCATGGTAGATCAAAAATGTCATCTTCAAAGCACAAGCAGGAAAGTTAAAGATATATGTAAAGGAGACAGTAGAGACAACTTAGATGATCAAAGATTGATAACAAAAGAGGATGAATGTATAGTTGCTTGCACATCACATATTCCTGGGAGGAAAGTATGCTTTACCACAATTTATACAGGAGGGCTTTTCTTATCATCAGACATGACTGGGCAAAATTCAGCCTTAAAGTTAATACAATCTGCAAAGAGTTCAGTAATTTCACTCTCTTCCTTGGTGGAAAGGACAGTTTTGTGTGAAAGTAGTGAGAAGGAAGTAAAGGAATGGCAGTTGGAGACTAACCCTTTGCCAGGATTTGAAGACTTGCCTACCTGTTCAGTTGGCAGTCCGAAATGCCTTTGCCAATCTTCTAGTATGCTTTATTGTCATGTGCTGTGTACGCAACCAAAGGAGATTTGCTCTCAGCCCCAATTAAGCATAGAATCTCATGCAGGAAACTTAAAAATCCCAAGTCTGAATCTATCCTTCCCAACTCTAAATGCAGAGCCTCAGCTGACTTGGTGTTGCTTGTCAAGAAGCCTCCCTCTTCCTATTGAGCAAAAGGAAATGAAAGATTCGGCATATTCTTCTTTGTATATGAATGAAAACTTCATTTCAAAATGTGGACAGTCCATCTGCAAAATGAAAAGCCATGGGAAGGCTGCTAGGGAAGGCTGGAGAATTGAAAAATCCCAGACTCTGGTGTCTTCTCCACAAAGGCAGGAAACAGAGAAGGTAATGGCTTTATGCTTTTCCTATTCCTAGATAGAGGAATGCTATTGATTTAGTTTTAGAATAAAATGAGAATGGTGGTTAAGAGGAAGCTGTTATACCACCTTATTGGTAATAGATTTGAAGACTGTGGATTCAGTGTGATGATTATAGGCTGAACCATTAGAACAATATAGGTAATCTTTCTTGGAATTTTGAGAATATGCTGCCACAAAGTATTTATCATCATGATGCTGATCATCTTAAATTTATTAGCCACCCAACTCCAATTTGCCAGAAGGGAGATTAGTGAGGCTGTCTCTGAATTTATCTAACTCAGAAACACGCTGTGAACCGTCGTGGTTAGAGAAATTAGTCTCCTGCCACTTTAGAAATGCCTTTGAATGCCCCATTTCTTCCATAATCAGTTTGCAGCCACCTCAGAAGGTGTATGGCACTGGGAAGACAAATTCCCATTGTTCTGATCGTCTGGGTGCTCTTCTGGAAAGCAGAGAATCATTCTCATTCCTTTGCAAAAATGAGATATTTATAAATAATATGAGCTGTAATTAGGATAAAAGAAAACACATTTAAAAATTGGAAGACTTAATGTGTCTTTTCTGACATTATAAGGACAGCATTGTAGTGCCACGGTGGCTCTCACAAGATGGAGATGTTTTCTTTATAAGATTTATAAGGCTGCCCAACTCAACCACTATGACTCTGGGTGGTATACAGCATAAGAACAAAGAAGAAATCAAAGAAAGGGGGGAAGTCTTTATAATAAACAGTACAATATATAAATACCAAATACAAAATGGTAACCAAGCACATAACAAAACAATCAAACTATATCCAACATTCTTTTGAGAGGAGACAAAATGTTCCATGATTTTCATGTTGTGTGCTGTTGTTTACATTTTGATTTTTGTCATGCAATTTTACTCATTTTTTGCATTCACAGAAGTACTTTTTAAACACTGGTGTTCAGGAGGTCTCCAAAAGCATCCCAGAACTAGAAAAGAAAAAAGAAAAACTTTACAAAAGGAGAGAAAAGAGAAATTTAAAAAGGATAAAAGTGAAGATCAACCCCAAGCGGTAAGAAATGGGGGTTTAGCCTTAGTCAGAAAAACAAATTTTCTTTGACTATGAATAACATTCATAACTTAAGGATATAGTGGACTTTCTCAAAATTTTATTTTAGAAAGAAGTAGGACACATACATGGATCATTCTACAGCAGTACTAACACAAAAGTAATCTACTAATGTTTAAAAGATGTAAATTAAATCCCTGGATTAACTGTTATGTTGTGATTTCAGATGTTGTATATCTCAGTCTTTATAACCTATTGATGTCAAGGGGCAATGGGACAGACATCTTCAATACAATAACCTGCACACAGTAAAATCACGATGGAAATCTTGTCCTAGTTGTGCTATAAATAATTAAGTTTTAGCTAATGCATCCTTGGCATACATTTTATCACCTGTAACCCATGATTAAAGAATTAGGAAATTTCTCTGCCTTCACATTTGTTGCTTTGCTTCTTCTTTGTAGCTAAGAGGTAGCTAATGTCAAGAATTTCTTTCCTGCCTTTGTTCCCTAAATTTACTTTTCTTGAACCTCTCTTGGTAGAATATACAGTAGCCAACTACAGTTATATATTACATTTTCTGTAGATAATCTTTCTTTCTGTTAAAAATTATAAAAACTATTCAGTGGTTTTTGCAGATTGGAACTCACTCTCCAGGAAAATAAAATGCTCCCTCCAACGTATTACATGTAATCCTCGATTTAGGACTACAATTGAGCCCAAAATTTATGTTGTTAAGTGAGACATTGAAGTGAGTTTTGCCCCATTTTACGACCATTGCTGCCACAGTTAAGTGAATCACTGCAGTTGATAAGTTAGTAACACGATTGTTAAGTGAATCTGGCTTCCCCATTGATTTTGCTTATCAGGTCACAAAAGGTGATCACATGATCTTGGAAAACAATGGTCATAAGTATGAACCAGTTGCCAAGCATCTGAATGTTAATCACAAGATCATGGGTATGCGACAAAGGTTATGTGAAAACTGTTCATGTCACTTTTTTCAAAGCTGTTGTAATTTTGAATGGTCATTAAACGAACTGTTGTAAGTTGAGGACTACCTGCCTGTATTCTTCTTTGATCTCCCTACATCTTTTTCTTTCTTTGCTTGCAAAAAATCGTAACGGACACATTTGTAGGAAAAGGGTAACCCAGACAGGGAAGAAAGAGTAGATATTTACTGAAAGCATCAAATGGAACATGTTTTGTTTTTACATTTGATCAATGTGGGATTGAAATACTGGTATTTGAAAAAAAAAAAAAACACATCTCTCTTGAAGTTTAAAGTTGATGCAAAAACCATTACAAAAAAGCCTTGGTCAGGTGGGATAAAATCATGAGGCTTGTATACTGGTAGCTGAACATTTTTCTATAGCAGGAAAAAGTCATATTAGACATGGTTAAAATTATATAGAAATCTCCAGGCAGAAGAGTTATTTGGTTTTGGATGAGAACTTGCTTTTCAGCACAACCAATTTAAAACAGACAAAACAGATTATATCATCAAGATTTGGAAGTAGGAATAAAAATGGAACCACATTTTAATGAGATATAATTTCATTTGCTTCAAGTAGGATATTTCTTGGCATTTTTAAAATTCACAACAGTTAAACTTAATAAGCTGATGGTTGAACATTACGGTCGGTTACATTGAACATAATTTTTTTTCCCTTGAGACAAACTGTACAGGAAGGAATATTCTTTATTTTTTCTGGATTACTGAAGTTTGGCAAGCTAAGCAATCCTGAATATTTTGTAAGAAAATGTGAGCTTGAAGGACGCTTTAAAGGCATAATATTAATTTGTAGATTTCATTATATAGATATGAATATCATCATGCACAAAGACATCGTCTTCTCAAAAGCCAGCAGACAAGCAAGCAACGCTGGACCTTGAGGACTTCCAGAAAGCATTCCCGCCTCAACACTTCTGACATTTGGGAGCATTGTGGAAAATGCCATTGTTTTCAAACGACTTCACTAGGTAAGCCACATAGGAGGGGAAATGGAAAATGATAAAAAATTCTGAAGTCAAAGGCAGCTGCCCCTTAACATTTGTGGGGTCTTTTTGTTTGCAAATTCCTGCTCCTTGACATGGATACTTGCCCTTATTTCTGGTATTCATATTTTATTTATTTATTTATTTATT
>JAEANM010013219.1:0-14495 GCA_017656035.1 Myanophis thanlyinensis | reverse complement strand
ATTATTTTAACTGGTTTTTTAGATTTTGTTTATGTGTTTTTTACTTGCTGTACACCGCCCTGAGTCCCTAGGGAGAGCGGGTGATATATAAATTTAAATAAGTAAATAAATAAATTTATTGATATTGTCCTGTTAAACCACATAGCTGTGTGTGTGACACACAAATGGATGCACATGCATCTACACTCACCCAGTCATACAGTTCCTTGTGTCAGGACAAAGCTGTTCTCATCGGCATGCAAAGAACTTGCTTGTCTGTCAAAGATTATCTGCATCTTTTCAATCACTTCCTTCCATTGATCTTTTTATGTCTCTCTTTTAACTTATGCTGTTGCTGATATTCAGTGACAGGAAGAGCCTGGCTGCACATTAATCCCTTGATGGCTATCTGAAACCAGTCCCAAGAGCATTAATAGCAGTTATCTAGTGGAAAGGGAACTTGTTATGGCATCATTGAAGAATTGACCTCTAATTGGAACTAATCATGTGTGCAAATCAGTTTTGAAATGAAAGTATTGATTGATTTTAATCTGTACAATGGAATTTTGAGATTAACATTTACACATTGTTATCCAGATTTCAAGATTCATTTCAGAAAAATGGCATTCCTTTAGTGTAAACTGAAGGAAGGGTGTATATATAGTTTCTGTATAGTTTCAGCCTTTGCCAGGCTTTCAACTATGCTTCCTGATAGAAAAGGTTTTTGGAGGACTGCTTTCAAAAAGACAGTATAGGTAAAATGAATCTAATAAACTGATGCAATATAAAGCAATTTCCTATGCTCTTAAGATAAATAGCATGGAGAAGAAAGTATGAATTTGAAATGTGAGCCATCTTGTTTGAAAACTCTGATTTTAATTATTTCATTTAGGTTGAGCAACTGACTGATTATGTACTATCAGGTTGTTTTTGACTCCTGGTGACCAGATAGGTATTCTCCTATGGTGCTCTACCCCTACCCTAGTCTTTCAGACTGTCCAATGTTGCAGTCATTGTCATTGAAACTGAGTTCATCTTGCTTGTTTGTCATCCTCTTCTTTTTTTCTTTTCACCTTCCCCAATATTTAAGCCTCCTCCCCAGAGCAACATCTTTGTACTATATTTCTGAATTGGATAATTTGAATCTGGTTATTTGTGTCTTAAGTGAGAAATCTGGGTTGATTTGTTTGATGATCCATTGTTGTTGTTTTTTGGCTTCTATAGAATTATCAAGTCTTTTTCAAAGTTCTTATCCTATTTCCTCAAAGTCCAACTTTAATTTCTATAGAAGGAATACCATGGTTTACATGGTTCTGATTTTTGTAAGTATAGATCATCATGGGACTTGAGTATCTTTCTCAACGCCTTCTTCTGAACAGTATGAATTGATCCCTGTGCCATTGTCTGATCATCTGAATCAATGACCTGATTGAGCATGGGAGTTGCATGGGAGTTAGCAATTATGGGAACTTCCAAAATATAAGATTCTATAGGAGAATCCACCCTAAGCAATGGCTAGATATTTGGCTATACAAGAACACAATGATGTCAAGGGAGAACATAGGAAGTGCTAAAATTAAAGTAGAAACAGCTTTTATTAACAGGAGAAAGTGACTTTTTGTTTTGATAAGACATCCTGAATAAGTAATCTTGTATTCAATCTGTAGGCATTAATGTGAAGAGATTTCAGTGATAGGATAGTAATGATTCTTAACATTGATTATGAGAAGCATTTTGGTGTAGTGGTTAAAGCATCAGGCTAGAAAGAAAATTGTGATTTCTAGTTCTGCTTTAGGCACAAAATTTCTAGTTCTGCTTCATGACCTTGGGCCAGTGGTGGAATTCAACCAATTTTACTACCAGTTCGGTGTGAGTATGCTTCGTGCAGCTTCTAAAACACATGTTTTCCATTCTGAAGGCAGCCCAGGTGTTTAGGAAGGCTGCAGAGGCCCACAAAAGAGTCGTTCCATGCGATTTAGGTGAGTAAAACAGAAAAAAACCCGAAGGGTATATAGGATAGAACAGGTCAGGGGCAGGTGAGCTGGGCCAAACTTCAACACTGTTACCGGTTCTCTAGAACCAGTGCGTCCAGGCTGAGTTTCACCACTGACTTGGGCTAGTCATTTTCTCTTAACCCAAGAAAGAGGCAATGGCAAACCATGTATTAAATATTCTTGCCAAGAAAATTGCAGGGACTTTTCCAGGTATTCTCTGAGAGTTCAGACATGATTGAATGGAAGAAAACAAAAACCAGCTGAATAGTGGAACCAGTTTTCCAAATATGTGATGGTAGGCTTTTCAAACAGAGGTGAGACAGTCCTCTGTCTAGGATCCTTTAGCTTGCATTCCTCCAAAGAGCAGGGGTTATAAAGGCCTTTTCCAATCATATGATAAAAACTAAGGTGCTTCTTCTCCATACCTACATGGTTGTAAGCTCTAATAAGGTCATTGGGTTTATTTCTGAGTAGGCGTTTATATAAACTCTCATTACATCCCCTTCTGTCAGAAGATTATATTTAAAAAGACAACTCATCTGATTGCTATTACATCAGCCAGTCATGTGTGCTAACTTTCCAAAAAAAAGAAAGCTAGATTCCCTTTGTAAATTTTATGTAAGTTTCTGATAACAAACTATTAATGGGGAAACCGTAACTTAGATGTAAAGCAGTACAGCTCATCTACAAGCCAAAGGCAAAACCCTGAAAACACCCTGGGCAAATCCTTTATAATTGAGCAACTGTATAGTACAATGCCCTAAATCTCTATATGCAGATCTTGCAATGTTTGCTTTTACAATAAGCTCCCATCAAATAAACATAATACCACCGAAATGGAGAAGGAAAGAGACCAACAAAATGTCACCTTAGCTTTTCCCATCCAGCTGTATTCTAAAATGGTTAGACTAAGCATGCATTGATGTGAAATTAATTTGTAACTTAGATTTAAAATGTACAAGCTGTTATGCTATATCGTGCATTATTTGCTTATTTTACTTTTCTGGAGAACTTATGATTCTTTTTGTTAAGTAAAATTCTTTCTGTTCTCTAACGAACTTTGTCTCATGACTTTTTCTTTGTTATGGAAATTAACTATCCCATATATGGAAGGAAGTACTTTCCCTGAAGCATATTGGCTACTGTGTGACTTATCCACACTATACTCTGAACCTCAATAATCACTTCAAGTAGGTACTAAGAAGTGGTACATTGTTAAACCTTAACACAGTTCCAAAGAATTCAAGTTAAGCATGCTAGCATTAATGTGGAAAATGAATTCATTCTGTGAATCTATCTGTGGGTATGAAAGCTTAATATATGGATCTCTTCACAGACAGCCTGTCATGCTTCACCACTATATTTCCATCACTACCGACAACATAATGGTGCCCCACCATTCATGTTCCAATGAACACCTCAAGTCAGGCAGACACATAACAGATTAATTAGGGGGCTTGGTAAATTGAATCCATGGACTGTAATTACCAACACTCAAGACCTGCAATTTCTGTTTTAATTAAAATAAACAGTGTGAAGAAGCTGACATCACAGCGGAGTAACCAGCATAGAAGTCACCATTAATTATGTTGAACTGTGCCCTTCATTGTTAGGAAGGAGGTACTAGTGGGGGCTTGATTGAATATACATGCACTAGACCTGATTCATAGGGTATAATTAATGTATGTAAACCACATATCTCCATTTGGAAATGGAGAACATGGTTTGCTACAGTTATTGCTTAAATGAAATGCATTGGAGTTTTTTTAGCTTGTCTTTTAAATTAAAATTAAATAGTAAAAATCAAACTTTAAACTTCTTCTAATATTTTCCCCTCCCTCCCTGAATCATTGGGGGCAGCTGGCTCCATTTACTGGTAAAGATTAAACACTTCCAGTCAATAAAACTAAATTGTTTTAAACTATATTAATTTGGTGTAACTGGTTTGAAAACATTAGCAAACTTGGAGACTGAAAATATGTACGCTCCATAAGAAACTCTCACACTGACTGCAAAGTGATAGCTGTTTATATGGGACAGAATAAAATGAAGAGAAATCATCGATATCTCTAAAACATGCTAGTCACAAGATTCTAAGATGCTATGGATAGATAAGAGACACTGTAGAATCCTTGGCATTCTACATTCTCTGAGCTTGGCTGTTTGCTTGCAGATGTTTCACTATCTGATTAGATCATGATAAAAGACTAGGTAATGATAAGAAACTAGGTGATGATTAGAGACACTGCCATAGAATCCAAAGAGAGCAAAACATTCTATGCACAAACTGTTCTTTGCTCAGAACAAATTACCTTAGGCAGAGGTGAAATTCAGCAGGTTCTAACAGGTTCGCTAGAACTGGTAGTAAATTTTCTAATTCAGAGAACCGGTTGTTAGAAGAAATCTCCACTTTATAGGGTTAATCCTGTCAGGAAGGCAGGAAAAAAAACATTGTGGTGTTATTTCTAGCCCAATCTTTATTGCCCTGCTTACAGAAACTGCCCACCCAGTCACATGACCCCCCACCATGCCCACCAAGCCACGCCCACAGAACCGGTAGTAAAAAAATGTGAATTCCACCACTGATCTCAGGTGATTTGTGTCTGAATCAGAGATGTTGTGGGATGGGGAAGAATGAGAAAGAAGAGTGAGAAAAATCAAAGACATGGTGGCAGTATGCAGCAATAATGGCTAAGAGGAGATAGGGAAAGTAAAGTTCTAGGAAAATGAACATAGAGTATTGGGTGACTAGTTGGAATTGTTACCCTTGAAGCCAAGGGTGTTGATAGAGCTGGTGGTGGCCAAGGAAAGGTAGAGATAAGAAGGTGATGGAACTGTTGGAAGCGGAGCACAGTCCATATGGAGGAAGATGGGAGAGTCAGACAGAGAGTGTACCAGCCTTGCCTTAGTTGCCAAATAAGACCAATTTTGTCTTTCTTACCTGAAATTCAGTACAACCAACATCTATTAATGTTCACTTTTGTAGTTTCAGGAGAATATCAAAAACATAATATAATTGATTTCAATAAAATACATGTGACATTTTGTGCACTTTTAGCAAAATAAAAAAAATAGGCAATAGAGAATACTCTTTATTCTCTAAGGAACTCCAATTAAAGTATCTTAGATAGATGGCTATTTAGCATGTGTTTAAGCACTTCCAAAGAACAGGTATCTACCATCTCTCCAGGTTCCTCTCTTAAATGTCATTCTTATTTCTTTTTCCTAACATGCAGGTGGATATTCACTGTGATAAACTAAGCAACAAGTTTTGACCTTCTTTGGGATGACATAATTTCTAGGAATAATACACATATGTTCATTCTTCTCCTATCAGGATTAACCATCCAGTCATATCCTGTCTTTGGTTATTATTCCCTAAATGAAGAACATTGCTTTTATATCTGTTAAATTCACTCCATTTCTCTAATCGATCATCATTTTGAATTTTGCCCTTCTTAGTATTAGGTGACCTAGCTAATTTTGGGTTATCTGCAGATCTGATAAGAATTTACTCCAAAAATAGAGGAGTTTGAACTGAATCTTTAGCTACTCTTCCAATTTGAGAAAACACTAATAAACAGTCTTCATGTGCAATTTCTGAATCACTTTGTTTCTTCTCACACTTAACAAGAATTATATAGGATATTTTGCAACTGCTTTGTTGAAATCAAGACCAACCTGTAATTTCCTGGATTATTCTCTCCCCCTCCTTTTTTTTTTTTTTTTGAAGATAGGTACTTTTACTTGGTACTTCACAGAATTTCTCAAAGATAATAGATAAAAATCTTTCTCTGACCATTAGCTATTTTCTCCAATGTTCTTAAGTCCTAAAGATTCAAATCCATTCAAAGAGGTATTCCCTGACTATATTTCTATCAAGCTCAGAATTTCATATGTATCTTGTATGCTACTCTTTTGTTGCAGAAGGCTGAGTTTTATTGTGGTATCTTTGCCTAACATTTTATAGAGATGCCTTTTGTTTTATTATAAACTTTTTCCTATATATAACATCCTTTGCCAACTTCAGCTCAGCTTTCCCTATACAATCTCTACAATACTAGGTTACCTGTGTGTAATTCATTCTTCAGTGATGTTTCTTTCTACCTTTTCTATGAATCCTTTTTTGCTTTCATAGTTTCCCTACACTTATGTGTAACAACAATGGATTCTTTTGCTGTCCTTTCCCCCACCCCTCATTGGAATTGTTTGCAATGGGTGCTATTAGTGTGCAGAATTTGAAGCAAATCATGATGATACCAAAATATACCACCAGCAGCAGGAGGGGCATAGATGCTACCAGTACATATTTGTGCTTTGAGTTCTGATGAAATTATGTAAGTCATGGCATTTGCATGATGATATTGTCACACCTATTTCAGCATTCCTATCTGCTGCTCCACCTTGCAGACACTCATGCTTTTAATATTCCATTTTTTGGGGGAAGTCCCATTAAATTTGAACTTATTCCCCAAATTTTCCGCAATAAGATCCTAATTCTGAAAATTATTAACATCCTTTTTTTTTAACTGTCCAAAATGCATTCAACTGTATTCCACTGGAATTTCCCTTAAAATCAAGAACTCCACCATTAAAGGCTCACTTTCCCCCAATCGGCTACTTCCATTTCTTCAACAAGTCATTACTATTGGTTAGTTTCAAATAAAGGATAGCTAACTGTCTTCTGCCTTCCTCCTATCTCTGAAGTCCTTCATCACTATTATTGTTTGCTCTTGCAAAGGTTAACTTATGTATTAGTGGGCACAAATGGGAAGTTAGTAGATCAGGGCTATTGCAAATTTCATGCTTGTGTGGAGAAGATAGTTGTAGATGATTTATAAATGTATGGTGTAATACTTGTTTTATATTATTTATATGTGTAAGTTTTGTCTGCTAGGCATTTTTATATTTTTAGAGATAGAAAGGCAGAATAAATAATAATAATGATAACAATGGCAACATCTGGTTGACTGTATGACCAACCGTAATATATTTGCATATGGCCAGGTGCATCTTTCCCAATTTTTCCTTAACCCCTTATATCAAAAAGGTTTCTAGACAGGGTACTCTGTCCACCTGCCTCTGGCTGGCACTGGTTGGCCACAATCCCCGACAATGTGCCTTGGAAACATAAAATCAGAAGTTTGGGTCAACTTTCTTATAGAAAGAAAAGGGAGCTACGCTAATCAGGAGTTTGCTGCCCCAAACCAGAGGTGAAATTCAGCAGGTTCTAGCAGGTTCGCTAGAACCAGTAGTAAATTTCCTAAACAGTTTAGAGAACCGGTTGTCCTTTTGTTTTTTTCCACTTTATGGGGTTAATCCTGTAAGGAAGGCAGGAAAAAAACATTCTGGTGTTGTTTCTAGCCTAATCTTTATTGCCCTGCTTGCAGAAACTGCCCACCCAGTCACATGACCCCCCCAGCCACACCCACCAAGCCACACCTACAGAACCGGTAGTAAAAAAAATTGAATTCCACCACTGCCCCAAACTCCTGTTGGCTTGTCTATTCACGTATATCCTTCTCCTAGATAAAGTTGCATTTTCCCCACTGAAGTGAAATGCATATGCAATAGGCAAGCTAATTTAGCAATTTATAAAGCAACCATGCAACTTTGGAAAAAGATGCTGCTTCTTTAATGATATGAAGAGAGGCACTTCTCATTTGGCCTCATTTGATCCTGTAGTTGTCCTGTATTATGCACTCCACCCAGGCTTCTCTTCCACCACTCCCTTCACCCACTTCCAAATGTGTGTATCCTTTGATGTCATCTGAGATGCTAAAAACATCCTCCCAGAGTATTTGTGCCAGAGTTCTTTTATTATAAATTCTCAGTAATCCATAATGATACACTCTGAAAATACAATATATCATAAACATTGCAGGCTTGATTTATATATGAAGGACTTGGGCAATGAAGAAATATCCAAACATTATTCTCATTCATTTAGGGAGAAGAAACAGCCACCATTTCTGCTGCAGCAGCTTCCAAGTTCAAGAAAAAAAAAGAATGAAACAGCTGGGCAACAGCTGCAGTAATTTCAGAGACTGACGGGCTCAGATTTGATTCAGTGACTTCATACTTGCAAAGGGGTCATAGAAACAAATCCCTGTTTAAAAAAAAACATCACAAATGGGGAAAGTTGTGCAGATCTGGAATTATGAGAGAGATAGCAGATGCTCTGTCAATAATAAGCTGATACTTGTGTATTCTCAACATGGCTGTCATGATGGATGCCAGTCATAAAACCACATTCACCAGAAGGCGAACTGGTGAGCTTACACCAGGCTACCGCCTCTAGTTTTCCAGAATGATCAGTTTATGGTTTTTCTTTTTCTCTGGGTAAATAGGAACACTTTCAAAGAAAGCCCTAAGATGCAGCCATTTCTCACTTTTTATTTTGTCAATCTAGATACTTAAGGTTCCCTTATTAATATATATTTGAATTAAAGCAGTCTTAAAAATATAAATGTCAGAATGTCAGTAACTTAATTGACCCAATATCAGAGGTTAAATTCAGCCTGGTCACACCAGTTCTAGGGAACTGGTAGTGGTGACAAAGTTTGGCTCTACCCCCCCTGCCCTTTCCTGTCCTGTATCCCCTTCTTTTTTTCTTTTTTGCTCATCTGAACCATGCTGTTTTGCATGCCTCCACAGCCTTCCTAATCACCCAGGCTGCTTCTGGTAAGGAAAAATCTTGTTTTTAGAAGCATGCATGCACCGAACCAGTAGTAAAACCAGTTGCATTCCACCATTGCCCAAGATATGTGTCCCTGGATAGACTGGTGCTTATCCACAAAACGGCCCACCCTTGCTTTGCAAACTAGGGCAAACTATCCAAGGGGAATTTCTTGCTAAGCAAGCATCAAAGTATGCTAACTTTATGCATTGTAAAATGCTTAGATCACTTGAACCCAGGATGCAAATATGTATAATTTAATTTAAAGTTTCAAATAACAAATTCATACTGGATTATGAGGCTATGGAGTAATTGTTGCAAACCTGTCTTCCCCAGTGCATGCAGTAGCGGTCTGATCTTAGTATCTCACTAGATCAGCCACAATATGATCTCAAAATTCCAGATATGCTCACCAACGCCAAAGATGTGCCTAGGCAGGAGCTATAGTATAGGCATGTTGTATGTCTAGATTGTAACATTTTTAGAATTAAAAAAACAAAAGGAGAAGGAGGAGGAGAAGAAGAAAAAAAGTATGAGTTTCTAACTTCACACTTTTATATATATGCTATTTTACAATATTTGCATAGAAGCTAGATTGTGAGTAAATTTATGCTGTATGAAGTATGCATGGGAATCATTCTTGCTTATATTGGGTAAAACTTCTATTGTGTATACGTATATACTGCTAGTGTTGCAATTGTTGCATATTCTTCAAGTTTAAATTTTCAATCAGATATTATCAGAATTTTATCTTTCTTCCAATGTTGCAAAACATTTATCCTCAATGCTGTAAGCATATAGCTAATAATTTACAATGCTTCTTATAGGTTTATTGTGAGATTATTCCTAGTAAGTTGTGTGGTTTCATTTAAAATTTAAATTCCAAAAATTTCTGCATTGTTCTATGTGCATCAACAACAACAACATCAACACCTGTACCCAAACCATGCAAATATTTGGTTGCAGAATGCTCCCAGTACCATTGTATTTTGATATGACAAAATGTATATTTCTGTTATATTTAACTGAAACAGAACCAGTCACACTGATAGAATCAAATTTGCAGGAGTGAAAACTGGGACACATTAGTTTGCATAAATGTATGTATGTACTCATGTTAATCCATAATCTATAAATTTTTAAAAACCTGGGCAGTTTTAAAATATTGATAAATAAAGATAAAATAAATAAATAGCTTAATTTCTCAGGAGTCTTAGGGAAAAAATAGAAAAAAATAGCAAAGAAAAGATTGACTTTCTCTGTAACAAAGCAGCTTTCAGTAATTCCAAATACTTCTTGTTTCATATTGTGCTGGTATGTTGTGTTCAAACTTTCTTTTCAGAATTGTCCTAACAAAACTGGGGCATTTGGTCACCCTATATATGTTTCATCTGGTCAACCTTCCTGCTTCATAGGCATTTATCTGCATTGCAGTGTCTACATCATGTCTCCACTTTATTTAAATTTATTTTTAGGCTGTATCTAGTGTTGATGGGTCATTTATTATATTTGTAAGTCATAACTATATTTGTTACTCATAACTTTGTACTTTAAGAGTTGTGCAACAGAGGGTCTGCCTAACTTTTGCTGGAGGGAGTAGACTGCTACAAAGGATTTTCATCAAAACTTTAGAAAAACTCTAAAAGACACTTTTAGGGTGATGTGTCAGAAAATTGGCATACTAGACCTTTAACAAATTTTACAAACTTATAAAACATCTCCTCTCAAAACACAAAGCAAAAACAAAAGAAATGGGCTAAAATTTTTACTTCCTCCGATATCACAACAGCTCTGTTCCACCTATTTTAGGCCTCACAGTTTGTTTCTCTCTTTCCTCATTGCAAAAGTTCACCTACCTTGGATTAGAAGAAAATAGTGATTTGCTTTAAGTAAGGATTTAAACAGAGTTAAAGCTATTTTATTGGGCTCAGTTATTCCCCGCTGACAATGTTGTAAACAAGTTTAGTCCTCTTAGTCTCATGGAAAACTTCTAACATCAAACACATTCATCACAAGGAAAAGACATGTTTTGGTTTACTTTGTCAGCATTGCTGACATAGCCTAGGACTTGGAAAACACACCTTTTACATTCAAATGATAGTGTTTGTAAGTGTAGTGTGGGTGTATTATCTGAATAAATGGATGGAACTGAAGAGACACTGCATTTAGTAGGTTCTTCCCAGTCTGCTAATCCTTTCAGAGAGAAACTAGTGACTTGCATTTTTTGCTTTTTTGGATTGGGCATGTTGCGTTGCTGACTCTGTAGCTTAGTATCTCTACCTTCAACTTTTTACAAACTTATAAAATATAATGTTATATTTTTATAAAGTTATAAAGAAAGACAGCATGAAATGGCAAGGTGCTTGTGGTGGACAGCCTAAGGCCTGCCCCAGGAAAGTAAACTTTTTTTCACAAAATGGAAAGAGCAGGGTATCTGGAAACATGCTTCCAACCAGTCTTGTTTTATGCACACAACTTCACCAAAATAATTAAGTAGCTTTTGCCAAACAAGGTCAGTTTCTGCAAAAGAATTATTTTCTCCCAATTCCTACGTAGATAGCACTCTCAATTTGCTTTTGCTACATTTTCTTTTTTATAGTTTTGTTTTAATCCTTGGGATCCTTATTGACGAAGCCCATTATTCAACACTTGGAGACACATGTTCTAAATTATGAAATTTTGAGGTTATTTCACGTGCCATGTGTTTTATTTTGACCCAGAAATATTACTGTGGAAGAGAACAATCATCAAAATCATTGGTACAAGTTTCCAGTCTTACCACTGGGTGCTGTAGTTTAATTTTTGGTGGGTGAAGCTTGTGTGGGTGAATAAGTGGAAGGATTAAAAGACTAATCAAGGGGAAAATGGAAAATTTGTGCCCAGGCGCCAGCTTCATGTCATTTTTGCTTTCTCACCACATTTCTTCGCATAGCAAGGAAACAAGCAGATAAAACAACGACTGTGCCTGTAGTTATAGTAGCAAATATGTTCTTTTGATTGTGATGGGGGAAAGGGGAGATAATGGTAATGTTAAATAGGGTCTTGATATCTAGTTGGGAGAAAAAGAAAATTAAGAAGCCAAAGTATGAGTTTCCAACTTTCATATAAGTTTCATAATATTGTGGGCACACAGGCAATGGATGAAAGTCCTATGTAAATAAGAGAACTCAAACAGGACCATATAGGAGTCAAAGCAGTTTACTTACTTTCTAATCCAGTATGGATGCCAAGAGGTGGAGTGATATCCATTTTTTCTTAGCTTGCTGCATCTTTCCTCTATAGCTTTCTTTCAGTGGACTGGTTTGGGCAGTAGCTTTTTAAGGTGAAAGTAGAATAGAGATGGAACCTAAAAGTAACACAGAAAAAGCCTGTCAGCTTTGCCAAAATCCACAGTAAGCTTTCAGACTAACTGCTCAGAACCTGACAGCATATTTAAAGCCCAACCATTTAATTTATCACTAAAGGTGTGTGAAGCTTTTAGTCTCATATGCCGAAGAGTCTTGGTAGAGGATAAAGCTATAACCTTTGAAAGCATGATGTTAAAAACACATAGGAATTAGTAATCTCTGCAACCTCCATAGCTAAATGAAGATTCATCTGTTTTGGGGAAGGGCTTTCACCTTTCATAACAACTACTCTAACTACTGTTTAAGAACTGTGTTTTTTTTTTTTAAATGATGTGATATTTCTGCATAGAACAGCATAAGGCCACTTGTAGTCTTTAGTGAGCTGATAGAGTGGAATCCTAAAAGGAATATTCCTCAACCTGGTGCCCACTAAATAAGTAAGGTTGGCAGCTTCAAAATTTTCCCATTGGGATAGAAATTCTGGAACCTATCAGGCAACACATAGAGAGGGTATCAGATTGGAGAAAATTTCTCTAGTGGAATACTTAACGTGCATATTTATAACCACAACTTTTCTTTTTCCAACTTTTGTTTCCCTGCTTCTATCTCAACAAAGTCATTTCAGGTACACTGTTCCGCTGCTTTCCATCTGCCAGTTTATAGGAATGAATCAATGGCTATAATCTCAGTCCCTTCTAACATTCTTATAGATATTCTTAGGAAGCAATGGCTTCCTAAGTAGTAGCAATGAAATTGAAAAATACTCACCACCGGTTCGGTGAGTATGGGGGAGAGGGCTGTGTGCACGGCTCCTAAATTGCACAAGAGTGCAAGATGCTTTCTCTCTGCTGCCTGCTACTCTTATTGGGAGAGCCACCAATTTTGGAGCCATGATCTGCTGCTTTTGGTCCTTTAAAATCACATTGGAAATGACCTGCAGGTGGCTTGAGAGAAACAGCATCCAAAATGGCTGCTGCATCTCTGTGCTACCTGCAGAGCTTTCCAGGTGAGCTTTAAAGGACTAAAAGCAGCGAATTACAGCTGTTGAACTAGTCTGGCTCTCCCAGCTAGAGCAGCAGTGCAGAGAAGTTGCTGCTGCCCTGGAGTGTCTCTGCAAGGCTCCCGGAAGAAGCTTCACCATTGCAGCACTTTCTGGATGGATCTTCTTAAAGGTAAGAAGAACCATTCAGACTCAAGCTGCTTCGTCAGAGGCCTCAGGGCGAGGCCGGAGCCGGGGAATGGCACTTTCCCCAACCTGGCCTCAGTGATGGGGGATCGGGTGGAGGCCTTCAGGCAAGGTGGGTGGCCTCGAGGTAGGGCCAGAGCTGGGGAATGGCACTTCCCCCAACCCAGTCTTGGTAATGGGGGATTGGATGGAGGCCTCCAGACAAGGCCGGAGGCCTCAGGGCAAGGCCAGATCTGGGTAATGGTACTTCCCCTACCTAGGCCATGGTGCATGCCATGGAACTGCCATGGCAAGGCATGGCAGGCAAGGCTGGGGACTACCTAGGCCTCAGAGCACATGCGATGGAGCAGCTGTGATGCAGCAAGTACCCAAGCCCAGGGATGGAAGGGGGCTTGGCTAGCTAGGCTGCAACTCACAGGCTCACTTACCTGGGCAGATCAGCACCACTCAGTTGGGCCACAGGCATCATTCATGTGGGAACTTGGAAGGCACGCTTCTTCCCTGCAAGCGAGCACAGCACACAGTGACAGTGTGCTATGCCAGGGTGGCATGTGAAATGAGGAGTGATTGGGCCGGGCATTGCACACAGGCAGAGCAGGTGGGTGGGGCCAATCACCAAGTGGCCAATTGGACAGGCAGTTGCAAGCACCGAGCATCAGGCAAGAGGGAGCGAGTGGCCGATTGGGCAGGCAGTCGTGAGCACCAAGCACTGGGCAGGCGGGACAGAGCAGCATGCAGGCAACCAGGCAACCGGGTAGGTGTGGGGGGGCTATCTGGAGCCAATTTTACCAGTTCTCCAAACTAGTCCAAATTTTTACTACCGGTTCAGGTGAACTGGTCTGAACTGGCTGAATTTCACCCCTGGGCTGTGGTGAGGTTAATATTCTCCTTCCAAGGGCTCAAGAATGAAGCTCCACATTGTACTGGAATTTTGTTTTAGTTAAAAGAAAACAGTGAGACAGCTATTTAATGTACATATGGTCAGAAGAATGGCTCTGTGTCTAAGTAACCTTTTAGCAATGTCAGTGGCAGAATCTGATTGACATTAGTGGGTGCTGAACTGAGTCTGCAAGAGAAGTATGCTAGGCTGACCATGTTTGAAAAACAAAAAAAGAGGACGGGGGGGTCGGCGGGGGGTGGGGGGGGCGTCGTCGTCGGCCGGGGGGGCGGGGCGTCGTCGTCGTCATTGGGGGCGGGGCGTCGACATCGGGGGGGGCGAACGGGAGCATGGCGATGGAAAGGGGAGGAGGGAACGGGAGCGCAGCGATGGAAAGGGCAGCGCAGCGATGGAAAGGGGAGGAGGGAACGGG
>JAEANM010013218.1:0-14496 GCA_017656035.1 Myanophis thanlyinensis | reverse complement strand
TAAAAAATAAATAATTCATTTAAGTTACAGGAAAACAGATTCCAACTAAATGTTTAAAATGTTTCCCTCTAGAGTAGCTCAGCAGTGGAGTCAGCTGTTATGCTGAGAAATAATGGACTCCCCTTTACTGAGTATATTCAAGTGGAAGCTATAGAACCATTTGTCTTGCATGTCATCCTGGCAGCTTTGGAATTACTGAAAAATATACTTGTCATACTGGATCTCAGACACAAGGAGCAGAGGTCTTGGTCCCTTGAGTCAATTCTGAGGAATTGACAAAGGTCCACTCAAAATCTGAAACTTGATCCATTAGAACCATGTGATAATGATTCTGTAGGCTCCATTAACGCTCTTGAAGGGCTTAATGAAGGCTATGCACTCATTTTGTTGTAGCAGGGTTTTTGAAGGATTATAAAAAAATCAGTAGGGAGCTACATCAGCCTTGTAACCTATAAAGTGTAGAGCACTATGATTTAAGTTGTCACTGAAAATATAATCATTACTATTTGTGGAAAAACATCCATTCTTAATAAATTAGAGGTGGATTATGACAAGGCAAACCTTCTAAAAAAATAAGTTGTGATAGTGATGCTTTATATTTTGTGCATTTATACCACATTTTTCAGACTCCAAAACCATTAACAAGTAGAATGGTTTGAAAACAGTCAAGCAATATCACCTACAATAATAGCTGATAGAGAAGACACATTAGAAACTCTTTCAGGTTTGGAATTGTTTGGATTTTGTACATTATAACATAGTTCAGAGAGGCCACAACCACAATTGAGCCCAAAATTTTCATTGCTAAACAAGCAAGACAGTTGTTAAATGAGTTTAGTCCCACTTTTCTTGTCACAGTTGTTAAGTGAATCATTGCAGTTGTTATGTTAGCAACATGGTTGTTAATGAATCTGGCTTCCCCGTTGACTTTTCTTGTCATAAGATCGCAAAGGTGAACACATGACCCCAGGATACAGCAAATATCATAAATACATGCCAGTTGCCAACCATCTAAATTTTGACCATGTGTCCATGGGGATGCTGCAACAGTTACAGGCATAAAAAACAGTCATAAGTCACTTTTTCAGTGCCACTGTAACTTCAAATGGTCACTAAATAAACTGTTGCAAGTTGAGGACCACCTGTAAAAGACTAAGAGAGTTGCATTCCATTCCATTATTGAATATGTGTTAAGAATACAGAAAAAATCTAATAATATACATTTCTTTTAAAAATGTTTAATCAATTGGCAGATGCTAAATAATACAAACCTGTTAATATTTTATTTTTATTTTTCTAGGTTTGTCGAGTTGCTTATGAAATAATGCAGACATTACATCCTGATGCATCTGCCTATTTTCATTCTTTGGATGATATTTATTATTTTGGGGGACAGAATGCCCACAACCAGATTGCAATTTATGCTCATCATCCTCGAACTGCTGATGAAATTCCTATGGAAGCTGGAAATATAATTGGTGTTGCAGGAAACCACTGGGATGGCTATTCCAAAGGCATCAATAGAAAATTAGGGAAAACAGGTTTATACCCTTCCTATAAAGTAAAAGAGAAAATTGAGACAGTCAAGTATCCCATATATGAAGAGGCTGACAAATAAAGGCAAGCAAAACAATTCATAGCAACTTTTACTTTGAACTATTACAAGCAACCATGTTGACTTTTGTAGGATGTGAATTTGCATTTTAACAGATGGTTAAAATGAAAGCCTTTTACTGTTCAGACTGGATGCACAGCGTGGAACAATTTGATAGGGCACTGTTTGAACTTTGTTATATGCACATTGCACACATGCACACTGATACACATTCAACAGGAACTATTGTTTTATACTCTTTGTCTTTCTGAGAATATGTCCCTCCCATGAATCATATGAATTTTGGGCTCAGTTCTTTGCCATTAATAAACTATAAGACTTTTAACACTGCTGCATTATGTAATTTAAGTGACATGAGCATATTTTGTATGTGCAGAATATAAAATATGGTGCCTCTTTCTGAAAGATCAATGACATTTTAGAAGAGCCATGTCTCATTCTCCTTATGGGTAAGAATTATGCTTGCCTTTCATTGATGTTGTTATGACCACTCAACATGCTCCAACCAACAGATTTAAACAATCAGAATACATATTTCTTTATGGGATTTTTGCTAGCAATTTCATTGATTAATTCACCTCATCATTAATTAAAAAATACATCCAAACTATACAATAATTGTCTGGTAGAAATTTTTGTAAAACTATGCCATGAACTGATTCTTTAGTACTGTTTCTGGACATTGTCTTTGATAACAAAAAATAAATTAAAAAAATGAATGGTTGGAGTGCTACAAGTAATATGATTTTAAAATTAAGAAGACTTTGTTGAATCAAATATATTTCTATTCTTTTCTTGAGAAAGCTCTGAAATTTCATTTCATACAGAATATTTTAGTATCCTGGGCTGTCCATGTCTATTGATTCCTTGTTTAGCAGAAAGCCATCATCTCTTACAAGTATGGTGTTGAGAAAATCTTTTCTATGTCTGATGTGTTATTTTTCAGTTTTTTTCTTTTCAGATGCAATGTTGGTTTCTTGCAAACTTGTTTTTGCTGTAGATAGAAGTACTCTAGATTGGCATTGTTCAAATTATTAAAAAGATAAATACCACTGAATCATTATGGAAGAACCAATATTCTCCCAGCTAGTACCATCTAGCTTTATTGGATTCCAGCTTCTATATTACTTAGTCAGCATTGCCAAAGATTGAACATCATGAAAACTGAAGTCCAACACCAACTTGGGGAATGCTGCTCTTCTGATTTTGTATTAATATAACAACAAATGATTTTAATAACCTCTTATGTAGTTGGCCTAGGTTGGCTTTCCCCATCAGTGCACAGAAACACCAGTGAGACAATTTCTGTCTATGATGGTAAAAAAAACAGGTGGGTGGAACAAGATAGAAATTCATTCTTGAATGTGTCAGGGGTTCTTGTGAGAAATGGGTTTTATCCCCGGCTGATTTTCAGCAGTAATGGTTCTTCTCCCCATATAATTATGTAAAAATTTATAGATTTTCATTAAAGGTTTTTTATTGCCCTATCTTGTCCAAAATCAAGTGAAGACTCCATCTGCATCAATGAGGTAGTAGGATTCTTGATTAAATATAACCTGCCATGCCCTTCCCTTTTTATCTTAATAGATGAAATTGTATCATAGATTTTCTCTTCTACAAAGAGAGTGGAGAAGAGCAGTAACTCAGTTCCAACATAGAATGCCTGGAGGTAGTGGAGTGGGTAGATTTCCATAACCTATCTGTGTTTGGAAGTTTACCTCTCTTTTTTATATCAGTAGAACTGTTTTCTCTAATTATTTGTATGGAAGGGAAAAGCTACATTTGCCTACCGCTATTGTTATTGTTACTGCTTTCATATGTACATATAGTACTAGTCCCTCTATCTTTATCCACATTTTCATCTGTTTGCTTCTCTGTCTCTCTGAATGTGTTTCCCCCTCCATTACTTTTATCTTCTTCATGTCTGAAAGAAGGAGCAGTGGGAGCTTAATTGTTCATCTCCTCAATTGCCAGTTTCATATAGTCATCCTTCCACACCTTTCAATCTTATCGATAATGCTTTTTAATAATGCCAAATATGCCCACACATACCCCAAATGTTATGTATCCTTCGGTGGCCTAAAGTGACATTTGTTTTAGCTAATGAATCGGAAAAACAAAACAGTTCATTACTATGGAATAGTAAAAAATTACTGTTTGGGACGGATTCTTAAAATATATCTTTTTCTAAGTGCCTGTCAATACTGAAGCTTAACCTTCAGGTTTAGATCATGCTGGTACCAATTCAGTGTCAGAATGCAGTTTCTCCATCTGTCCCTTGGATTCAAATGCCCCAGACATCTATGCTATCTATGCTTTAATGTTCTGATTCTTGGATAAAGTTTCATTTGCTTGATTCAGTTTATAGAGATTAAAAGCTGAGTGTAATTTCCCCTCCTGATGATAAGGGTTAATGGAAAAACACTTCTAGTATTTTATTAGAACTTTCTTTGAACACATGAGCACTTTGTAGCATCAGCTGTTCCAATATATTTTTATTTAAGCAAATACATCATTTTCCCTATTTATCAGATTACGAATTCTAACTACCATTGGCAGAAAAGCATTCTGTTTTTGATCATCTTCTGTAAATATTTTTAAATATTACTGGGAAACATAATTTGGTACTTTGTTAAAAGTTATTATTGTGTTGTAATTCTTCATTTTTCAATGATGAATCTTATCCTGGAGAAGACCATCTCTGAGATAAACTTTAATTGTGAAAAAAAATTAAAAGCAGCATGTTAATTCAGAAATTCCATATATTTAGATTAAGGCTATCCATGTGTTCTATCCTAGTGAATATATCAGCAATTCCTCCAGATGTGTTGTGACTATAAATCCACACATTCCCAGCTAAGAGGACACAGGTTGGGAAGGGTAGATGTTTGTGCATAGGCACAAAATTTAAAAAAAACATTAACTCAGTCTCCCTTGAGTAAAATGTGCCCTCCTATAATATTTATAATGCCAGTAGCAAGTTGTGAAGTCTTCAAAATTGTTGATGGCTACATCATTCCCACCAGCATATTGCAGCCAGTTTAGGAAATCAGCATGAAAAAACACATTTTTGTTTTTACAAACAGTCCAACTTTGAAGTCTTAATCCAAACATTTCCAATTTTCCCCCAGTCATTTTATTTATAATTTGCAGAAGTGACTAACTTTTGTCATAGCAATATCAGAGTGCCCCTCATATCATTCAGCATGCCCCGCTCACCAGCTTTGGCCAAGATGAGACTGAATTTCTGATTTTTCAGAAGTGAATCTTTTTTCAACTGAGTCATCCATTTGTGCATTTTCCCTTTTTTTATTCACTTGAAAAGAAGGCCATTTTATCATAATTTTCTTTTTGATAGTAGTAAGAATTTCTTGGCTTACTCTCATATACAGTATGCATTGAAGCTTACTGTTCCTCTCCAAGTCAGGGAGCCAACTTTTTACATGTATAAATTATTTAGCTGCATTCCATTGAAAAATAGCTTTTTCCCAAGAAGATGGCAGAAAATGGATTGTGTTTGAATAGCTGTATAACCTTATGATCAATTTCATCAAGAGTTTTCATATAAAGCTTATAAAATACATACTTTTCTACTTGAAATACACACAAAAAAAATCACCCCACTGTATGATAGCGATATTGGCCCTTACAAAGAAAAAAAGTCCAAAACCCATCACTGGGTGATGTACCACCCCAAAATGACATCCCCTCTTCCCCCAAAAAAATATCCCAGCAAGTTTTCAAATTCATCAGGTAAGATTTTGCAGAAAAACGGGCAAGGCATACCCAAAAGCATTTTAAAATCATGAGGTTCGTAGACCAAAGATGTTCTCGGCTAAATACAGAGCTGTTGTTAAGTGATGCTAATACAGGTAGTCTAGACTTACGACAATTGAGCCAAAATTTTGATTGCTAAATGAGTCCCACTTTATGACCTGTCTTGCCATAGTTAAGTGAATCACTGCAGTTAGTAACATGGTTATTAAATGAATCTTGCTTCTCTGTTGACTTTGCTTGTTATAAGGTTGTAAAATGCAATCACATGACTCCAGGACATTGCAATCATCATAAATACATGCCAGTTGCCAGTGTCCGAATTTTGATTATTAGTGTGAAACATGGTAATAAATCACCTTTTTCAGTGCCATTGTAACTTTGACCCATTACTAAACAAATGGGGACTACCTGTGTTGTATCCAATCTTCAGGAATAAAGAAAGTAGAGCCTAATAGAAATAAGTTGCTCTACTTTTGGATTTTCACATTGTTGCATTTTTTGCCACAAAATGTTACCAGTATTTCATATGAATGGTAGTACTAAAACGAATGATGGACAAATACCACAGTTTGGTTTTTGTTTCATTTCAAAAAGTTATTTAGCTGGGATTGCCAGTGTGGAAAAGTCAAAGATGTAACAGGTCTGGAAAATCATTTCTTAATATCTATTGGTGCACTGATTGAAGTACATAATCTCATGATGGAGATAGGATGGCCACATTTGGGCAGTTTCACTATTGATCTTATCAGTTATTAGAAGTGCATGGTATAAAATTATCCAGAGGATCATAAAAACACCCAGAAACTTGGAAATGTTCCAGACTTCTCTGACTCTAGAAAAGGGGAGAACAGAGTTGATTCTTAGCCGCCATTCAAGAAGCAATAAGGTATTCTGATTGATAAATCTGGCTCAGTATAACCAGTTATAGATTCTGCTAGTAAGGAGTCACAGATTATCCTTAGGAATTTACCAAACCCTAAATGATGTTACCAATTAAAAAGGATTGAGATGGGGAGGTTGTCACAGCTCTTCCCTTTTCTATTATTTGTTCACTCGGATTCCCTTTATACCACATATCAATAGGATCTAAATGTCTTTTTAATATTCAGTGGCAAAGACACAAATATTCAGAAAAATCTAAAAGGAAGTCAGTACTTTTCTTCAACACTTCTCCCTCCCCTGGAAACAAAAACCATTAATTCAAGTATGTTACTTAACATGAATAGTGAACAGAATTGCCTAAATGAAATTAGGTTTGCAATTAATTTAGACTTAAAATGCAAGTTGGTCTGAAATATGGCTATTTTTTTAAAAAGCATTAGTTAAAGAACATTCTGACATAGCATGCAATTACATATATTTAAATAATATTTCTGTTTCTGGGTATTAACATGCTCTCTTAAAATATAACAGTGGATTTAACTGGCTCTCCAAAGGACATATGACAAGTCAAGTTTTAGAAAAATAGCAAGCAACTTACATAAGAGTCAGTTTATGAATAGAGATTGTTGCATAGAAATGTAGCTATTCTTGTGGATTACCTTTGCAAAAAGTAACGTACTCTACAGATATTAGAACAGAAAGTGGGTTTCTTTGAAATGAGATAACTTTTACAAAAATTGTAAGAATAACATCCCCAATAATTAGCATAATTTTAGAGATTCAGAAACACTATATGCAACTAGTACAGTATCACAGTATTATGCAATAAATATATAAAAAGTGCAATGACCAGGCTCAATACAATGCAGTATAAAAGATGGATAACAAATAATTTGTAAGCCTTTATCGTTCATTTGTATGTGATTCTTAATCCCTTTCAATGAGTTCTCTAATGGAGCCCAACATGGCACATAATTTGGATCATCCTTTGAATGATTGCATAACAAATGTTATTTCAAAAATCTTTTCCTTAATGAAAGCTTCCTAAAATGTAATATCTATATTAAATAATCTGAAAAATTATTACTACAAAAACAAAGTGTTATAGCTTGTTTATTTTAGGCTGAACTTCTACATAAAGTGCAGACTTTCCAAAGACTTGCTTTGATAGAGAACTACAAAAGCATAAAATAGTTAACAAGGAGAAAAAGTTAATATTGCACAACACTGATTATTATCTGTTGAAAAAATTGTGATAGCTCCATTATTCAACAACAAATTAAACCTTGATCACACAGAATGACACTGTCCTCTCTTTCTTCTAAGTTAATTTGAAGATTTAAGAATTGACACAATTCTTCAAACTGTCTTTCTAGGAAGACATGGTCTTTTTGAGAATTCTTTGTAGATAGATTGATTATGTGTCAACAGGTCAATGTCAACTTTTAGCAACCACGCAGATAGATTTCCTCCATGACAATCTGTCCATAATCTGGTCTTTCAAGTCTTCTAATGATGTACCCATCACTACCATAATTTAGTCTATCTGCCTTGGTGCTGATTGTGCTCTTATCTTTCATTTTTCCCATCATGACAGCCTTTTCCAAAGAGCTAGGGTTTTGCATAATGTTTCCAAAGTAAGATAATTTCTGATCCTGGTCATTTGTGCCAATTTATTGGAAAAAGAGTTAGCAACAGGTTCAAATTTTAAATCTTAATTTCCTTCCACAAATAAGCATATTCAACAAATAGTAAACTGCCAATGACAGGATAATATGGTTTAAAATATACAGTACCTTCAAATTGATTGCATCTCTAATAGAAAAAGTTCAACAAGTAATCTTTTTAAAGCATTCACTAAAGAGTCAATAAATTTATTCTTCGGTGAATTAAGTGTAAATATAATTAAGGTTAGCTGTCCCATTTTCAGCCTATATATTATATATAAATAGTATTTTAAAATAAGAATGTACCCAAAGGGACATTTTATCATGAAAGCAAAGACCAAATATTATTTCCAGTCAGTGTTCAAATGTGTCTGATCATTCTCAATGCTGGAAATAAAATCCAGTTCCTATTATTCTTAGAACCTAAATAAATGAAATCTTTATTATGGTTATAGACTAACATGAGGGTAGGATACAGTACCAACAGTATTTTTAAATTAAATTAATATAAAAACAAAAGACACACAATGTTTAAAACTATAATTTTATTTATTCACATTTTGAACTGCTCAGAGAGAAGTAGATACATTAAAAAAGCTAACACACACACACAAATATACATGTGTCTCTTGGGTGTTTGTGTATACATACATCTATACAAACTTAGAACCTAGTGTTGGCCAATATTTCAAACGTGCCAAATACGGGCCCATATATAATCAATAACATACAATACAATATAGAAATAAAGAAATATGCCAAATCATAGAATTAAAGAAATCATACTGAAGTTATAACTGCGGGGTTTGATCATTGATTTATCATTTTGTTTACAAAATTTAAGCAGACATCAACATCCCCCTTAGAAGATTTCTGAAATGATATTCATAATGTTTTCACACTGACTCCCAGAAATTGCTAGATATTTTTAAACAATGTAGTAATATCAGATTAATAAACAACTACCGAAATTGTTTATCTGTGCTAAACAATTTGAAATATTAAAATTACCAAGAAGGGTATTTTCCTATGAATATTTATTTAAAAATATGTAATATAATCAGAGCAAAAGACAAATCCTAAAGTTTCCTGGGTCCTTAGGAAACATTGTCTCGTGATAAAATATTAGCTTGATTGTAATATATTCCATCAAATCTAATGCAAAGTTGAACGTACAACAATTGAAAGAAGCTGTGCTTGACAGGATAGCATGAGAGCACTTGCCTATAAAGTCACCAAGAGTCAGACATAACTAAATGATTAAAAACAATAGATTCCAGACTGCAGAATTTCCTGTACTTTATTCATCATATTGCTGTACAGTTTCCAGAAACCTGGCAAAAACCTTGGTTAATTTTTAAAAAGGCCCAAAATATAGAAGCTATTTGCTGTAACTTCAGTTCCATTTCTGCTATCTGCATCCTTTGAATATCACAAAGGAGTCTAATAAGACAAGCCAATGGTTCCAGTGCCAAATTATAAGAGGAGATAAGGAACAACCTTGATGAGTTTAACAATAAATCTTAATGGAGGGAAAGTAATCCCATTAAAAAGTTTTCTAGCAGAGTGATCAGGAATAGTGTTAATCCAAGAAATAAAACTTTTTTTTACTGCCTGCTCCAAAAATTTAATTTGTACAATATTGAAGGCTTTTTCCATGACCAAAAAGACCACTACAGCCATTTCATATTTTCCAGACTGCTGCTGAAATATTTACCAATAATCTCATTTTATCACCCTTTCAGAAAGCCAGATTTTGTAGGATGGCTGATTGATAATAACTTCTGTAATCTTCGGGCTAGGATTGGAATAAAAATTGTTCCCCCTACATTAAAAAAAAAGATACCAATAACTTGCAGAATTTATCAGATCCTTTCCTGTGTTCATAAACAGCATTATATAAGCCATGAAAAATAAATGGCTGTCTTCTTTTTTTCCAAAATTCTCTTTATATACGTCTACCAATATAAGAGCTAGACTCTCTTTATGTTATAGTATAGGAAACCTAGATAGGATAAATATGTAAAATGTGAACATCTGTTAGGAAGCATCTAGCTATTTCCACATGGCTGGTACAAGGCACATAAAGTAATCAGACTGTTGTCCTTTGCCTTGGCTTGTTTTATTAAAAAAATATTTTTTCTGCTCCATAATGTGTGGCAGTGCCTTTTCCTCCAGCTTAGTAGAACAGAGTTAAATCTTGGAGAAAACCCTGCACTACTATATTAATTGAACTTTAAATCATGGGTGCGGATTTTGAAATTCAGGGCTCCCTTGAGGCTGTCTATGGAGCTCCTGCCCTTCATCTGCGATGGCGGTTTTCACTAGACTGCAATTATATTTAATCATTTTAAGATTGGGAAAGAAGTTATAGGAGCATGCAATTAATTAAAAAAATCAATGGATCTTGAGAAAAACAAGATTTTGCTCCATGGTTACCTACTTCTGTCTTTGACACAGCCATGTTGTCTTTTGCCTTACCCTTATGCAGCTGCCAGAATATGTCACAAGACCAAACAGTCTTAACCTTCCCAAAAAATGGGTACATTTATTCTTCAACACAATTCATCACTTTACTAGCAAAGGGTGGCAGCAGAATTGAGAACAAGATATGAAGGAAGGCGAGCATTTGAGAGCATGGTACTTGGTGGAAATAAAAGGAAATACACGACATCTGTGGGAAATCAACTTGGCATATGAAAAATCGTCTATGCCAGCTCCAGATTTCGATGCCCCTTTAGGCAAGAGAAATGAAATATCTTTTGTTGTACAGGTAATCCTCAACTTACAACCCCAATTGAGTCCAAAATTTATGTTGTTAAGTGAGAAATTTGTTTTGCCCCATTTTATGACTTTTCTTGCCACATTTGTTAAGTGAATCACTGCAGGTCTTAAATTACTAATACTAATATGATTGTTAAATGAACCTGGCTTCCGTATTGACTTTGCTTATCAGAAGATCACAAAAGATGATCACATAACCCTGGGACATGCATAAATGTGAGTCAGTTGTCAAGCTTCCAAATGTAAAGCACATGACCATGGATGCTACAATGGTCATAACTATGAAAAATGGTCATAAGACACTTTTTCAGTGCTATTGTAACTTCAAAGTCACTAAACAAACTGTTGTAAGTTGAGGACTCCCTGTACTTCCTAGGCTGCTTGCATGTCCAACATGTAACTACCATACATACTTAAATGGATGCCATTGAAGCTGATCCAAACTCACAGAGCCTGGCACCTTTTAATTTATCTGCCTATCCTATTCTACTAAAACCTTGCGAAGTGATACAAAGTTATCGGTATGTGTAAAATCAGCTGGGTAGATTAAAACTTGGATAAATGTATATAAAATATTTTAATATGTTATTTTGGGTAGAAAATTCTACTTTTCACTCTTCCAAATATTTAACTATTTCTTTCAGGTCATTTCAATAAAATAATAGCAGTATTGGGGTGTGTTTAAATCCCCAATTAAGGGATTCTCTGTGCATCCTATCATACAAAGTTAGGTGATGTAGGAAGTGAAAAAAATAATTGTCAGGGCACAAGGAACCAGAATGACACCATGAGCTGATCAGAGTTGCTTCTCTATTGTTGTTAACTTATTTGCAAGAATCTTGTCAGACTGACTGCATTCTCTTGGGAACAGCCAGAGATTTTGCGGGAGGGGAGGGGATCAGCTCTGCATCACTTTCTGCCAGTCTCTCCACACCTTTCTCTGCTCTAGCTGGAGATTCCACCACAAAAATACAATCATTCTTCCTGATCCCGAATGATATTAACCAACTTGATACTTCACCTGAGGTTGCCATAATTTCTTTGTTTAATACCTCTTAAGTGTGACAATCAAAGATTCATGTTTCCTCAGTGTCTAAATAGCTAATCATATGATCTGCTAACTTAAAGCAACTCTATTCTTGTTGTCTTCTTTTTCTTGTGTAAATTATGTTTCCACAGGTTGAATTGATGGAGGGAACACTGTATGCTAATGATGTGGGTAGAACTCAGTCTGGACCTATATTGGTGCTTTATTTCTTGAAAAATGGAAGCGAAACTAGATTAGAAAATATGAACTGTGTTGTTGAATTCGGTATCTGTGTCTGGTATTTCTGAGACTGAGAAAGAAAGTTAGGATTGTTGCTTTTGGCTCCAGGGACCAAGTGCAAACATGCAAAGGAGCCTAATTGTTCAGATGATAGAGTCTAGCACCTAGTTTTCCATAGTGATCAACCCATTATCTTTGCTATAAGTCTTTAGCCCATTCCTAATATTGCTTATCTGCCATGCAGTTAGGATTTTTAAAATCAATCGTCATTTTGACATGTCTTACTGATTAAAAATGAGGCATTTGAAAATGGCCTGTCTATATATTAACTTCTGTGGAAAACTTCTGTTCTCTCAAATTATTATGAACTACAGTTCCATTGTCTTAGAGTTGAATTAATTGAAAAAGATCTGCAGGACTTGAAAGCTCCTTTCCTGTTCCACAATAATCCTGTACTTGTACAGTGTTCCCCAGACATATTGAAGAGAGGTATCAAATAATGCTTGATGCTGGGCCCAGGATCCTTCAGTATTTTCATTAAATCTTCATTTCCAGCATTTACTTCTTTTGGTATAAGAAAAATGTGGTCCATAATGCCTCCTATCGATCACTATATATCATCCAAATGCCATCAACCTGTTTGTAGTAGCTGTTAAAAGTGCACATCATTTTCATGCAATAAAGCCATGTCCAGCTGTAACATCAAACTGGGATCCAGATCACAAATGGTACAAAAGATATATGTTAATTTGTTACAGAAAGGAAGGCAAGGATTGCTATAATATCATGCAAAGACTACAAACATGAACGTTGAAAATGTTTACATGGAAGAGGATGAGATATGGATGTTCTTCCAGAGAAATCCTAAAGACTTATCAATATTCATTTATCTCAAAAAAGAAAGCCAAGTCTTGTTCTCCATCATCACAGTGAATTGGATAGCATGTACTGAATTTAAGTTACATAAGGACAGATACAGATAAAATGTCTATTTGTTTTCTTCTAAAGTCAGGTGGGTCTTTTCTCCCCATTGGATATGGTGAAGTGAAGATTAGACAGCAATTTTTCAGAGGTACTTTAATTTGGATTCTTAGCCTGAGTAAATGATTCCATTCAATAGTCTAAATACTTCATTTAATTATATGGATTTATAATTCCATAATCCAACACAAAATTAAGTACAATTACTGTAAACTCTCTGATTTCAACACCATATGGTCAATTGCCAGGGGAAAAAATCCTCCCTCTACTCACTATTTTTGGTAAGAATTTTTACAATCTATGTTTGCTGTGCTTAGGGTGATCTTGTTATACTTTCACATAAGCTTTTACAAACACTTCATTAGTATTAAATATGATTCTTTCTTACTTAATGAGCTTTTCAGGTACAATAGATTAATACAATAATTCCCACCTAATGATTATAAGGAACATGGGGAGTTGGTAATCTTTTGATACATCTGGAAGATTCCAAATTAAGGAAGACTATTTTCTGAAGACTTTTATTGATATTTCACATTTCTTAACTGCCCATCTTCCTCAGAGTGTGGCTTTTTCAGAAGGTTTGGTTTTAAAAAGGGTATTTTAATTATAGTTTGAATATTCCAATGAACAGCACTGACTTACACTCTGTTTTTCATATTTCATATTCTGGCATATTTCAGAAAAATCCATTAGGGGAAATGATAGAATAGTTGGCAAGAAACTTTTATTGCTGTAGTAGAAGCATTCCCAATCACCTTCTGTCTTTTAAAGGCATCTCAGGAAGTTTTGTCACTGGGCATGACAGCTACATGGCAGTCCTAATAACATAGGAAAAAAATTCTTTCAGTCCATTCTTGAAGTTAAGTGGCTACCTCCATCCCCAGTATGTGGAGAAATATCTTTCCATTTTTTTCTTTGTCAGGGGAGGAATTCCTTTCACTCCAGCCAACAAAAAATGATAAATGAAAAAAACAACAGGCTAGCCTTACTTAGTTTCAGTGCACCAGTCAATACCTGACAAACAAGAAACAGTGCAGTTCTGTTTGTGACTACCCAAAGGGATACAGCAAGAAGGCAGCTTGGATAAAGGAGAAGATGAGAATAAAAAAGAAGTGAAAAGAAAGAACTTGTAATAACAGCAGAAGTGGTGGAGAAAAGAACAAGGAAAAGACCAAGGAAAAATCAAGAATTTTTCATTCAAACACGCAAGCAAGACTTTTAACAATTGTTACTTTTTTAAAAAAAGGCAAAAAAAATCTGGATAATGAATGTGACAGTCACTGGAGCCAGCTTAGAAGAGAAAGAACTAGAGAAAATCACAGAATAAAAAAAAATTGCAATAGAAGCAAAAGAAGTGGCAAAAGAAAGCAAAAATGTTACGTTGGGTGCAATCCCAAAACCTCTGCACCATTTGAACACCATCAGCGTTGATAAAATCACCATTGTTAGGAATGTTAAAATCTAACAGTAGTTGGGTAGGCAATATATAAACCAGGATTATCATTTTGTGAATTATGATG
>JAEANM010013217.1:0-14496 GCA_017656035.1 Myanophis thanlyinensis | reverse complement strand
TGTTGGAACAAATGGGTCTTTAATGTGCGCCGGAAGGTCCGCAGGTCTGTAATGGTCCGGATCTCCGGGGGCAGTTCGTATTAGAGAAGTTGGGGGCCATTGTATTTTTAAACCAGTGGCAAATTTCAAATCTTCAACTTTTAGATACTCGAGACTATTTAGGAAGAGAGGGAATTGTCAGCTTATATTGGATTTTCACAGTGCTGGTATAGTTATTAGAAACTAAGGCCCATAAAGCAGGAAAAGATATGCTGATGAAATGATGAAATAGAGCAGAGTAAGAATCACTTTCAAAGAACAACTTCTACGCCATATACATATATACATACATACATACACATATACATGCACACAGACAAAGTACATGATTTACAACAGTTCATTTAGTGACCGTTCAAAGCTAAAAAGTGACGAATGACCATTTTTCACACAAACATTGCAGCAAACCTCCCCCCCAGTCACATGATCAAAAATCAGATACTTGGCACCTGACTGATATTTCTGCCAGTTGCAGCGCCCCAGGATCCTGGGATCTCCTTTGCAACCTTCTTACACGCAAAGTCAATGGGGAAGACAGATTCGCTTAACAACCGTGTCACTAACTTAACAACCGCAGTGATTCACCTAACAACTGTGACCAGAAAATTCGTAAAATGGGGGGGGGGGGGAAATTCACTGAACACGTTTCACTTAGCAACAGACGTTTCAGGCTCAGCTGTGGTTGTAAGACGAGGACTACCTGTACGTACACACCAGTGGTGAAATTCAATTTTTTTTACTACCGGTTCTGTGGGCATGGCCACAGGATTAAACATCCCCAAGCACAGAATTAAACTTCACCAAAGTTACAATGTAATAAGGGGAGAGGCAATTTCTGTGAGCAAGGCAATAAATATTAGGCTAGAAACAACTGCCTTATTTACAGGATTAACCCTGTAAAGTTAATATTTAACCCTGCAAAGTGGGAGAAAAAAGCAAAAGGAGATTTCTTCTAATAACCAGTTCTCCAAACTGCTTCTAATTGTTACCACCGGTTCTATAGAACCTGTGCAAACCAGCTGAATTTCACTTCTGATGTCAGCCCATCACTTGTGTGTCCCAGTTTGGGGGTGTGGGAGAGGGGAACCAGGCCGTGCAAATGGCAGGTTGGTACATACATGTGTGGGCACAGATCAACTTGCACATATGCATGCAGGCTGGCCTGCCACTTGCGTGGCCCGGTTCCGAATACCCCATGGCCTGGTAGTGGGGTGCAGCTCAGGAGTTGGGGACCCTGCAGTGGGGAAAATTGGGAGGAAAAAAGACAAATGACAGAATTTATTGAGGGTGATTTGGGTCCTCTAAATATTCTGAATAAATTTTTTAGATTTTTTTCCCCTCTCAGTAAATAGAGGAAACGTTCATGATAAAATTACATTGACTGATTAAAAACACTTGACAGGAGGACTATTTTGTTTAAATTCCGAATATTAAAGAGCTGAAGCACACCATTTGTTCAACTTAGGGAGAAGGCCTGAAAAGACAGGCATGAAGTAATATACATTTTTCTCAAAGTTGGACTCATTTATCATCCCCAAGGTCTACTGTTTCAAGCAAGGCACATTTGCTGCAAGAGAGCCCCATTAAAAACATGTTAAGGATTAAAACATAATTTCTTAAAGCAACTTCCCCACCCCCATCCCTTAGAGAAAAGAACTATAATCTAAACGGTGGAAAAAATGCCATCAAGATAACAAAGAGTCATATAGTTGTAGGACTGACCACTATGTGGTGCAAACAACAGACTGACCACTAGATGGCATCAAATAGATCCCAAAAAATTCTAGCTCTTTGCTGCCATTTTCTGGAACTTTGCAGACCAGCTATGATGGCCCTATAAATAGAAAACAAGTTAACAAAAAGAACCTTTAGGAAATCAAAGACCTTAAAAGCAGGACAAGCAACTGTCAGGGTTCCAAGTAACATCCCCAATGTAATCAAAACTCTCAGGAAACAGAATTCCTCAGAATGAGATTTTATTGAAGACATCATATTGGCACATTCCCACATTTTCTCCATGCAAAGTAAAGTCAACATTTCTTCCCCTAAATCATCAAATGCCAATCCAAGTAGGGTAGCATCCAAGGATCATCTTCTGGTCCTCCCTCCGCAGGTGCAGGCCAGATGTCCTTGATTCCCACGGGAAAGAATGCTGTAGTGATAAGACATCCATCTAACTCTAATTCCCGTATACTTTTTCTAAAGAATGGCGTGGCAAGCCTGAAAAGAAACTAAATTCAAAGAGAATTAAGAAGAGAAAAAAGATCTGCAAAGAGTCCTTTTAGGCTTGATAGCAACAGTGTCAGACCTGCTCCAGTCCAATCTCTGAGGAAAGTAAAACTCTCGACTCCATTTGGTTGAAATGAAAAGGCACTTTTACTAAGAGATGCTGATTGCAGTAGAGTCGGGCAGAATCTGAAGTCCCCGCGCATCAATACAAAATTAACCCCTTGGTTACCAAAGCCCTCCCCCCATGGTCCATCATGTGCAGCCAACCTGGCACCACCAAGATGTTTTGGGAAGCACTGAAGTGTTTGGGTTGGTGAAATTCCTATCCCAGGATATGCGGCCTTGAAGATGCTGGCACGGACCAGATTTCAAAGCGCTCTGCTCTACCTGAACTGTCAATCCCTCCTCCCAATTTCCCATCATAAAGGCATACAACTTTATTGCCCATTGGCTCTCCCTCCCTTCCCCGTTGATGGCACCAAGCCAAAGGTAGTGGGTCTGACAAACAGACTTCAACCAAGAACACTCCAACAGATAACCTCAAAATGACCTGGCCAGAGCATCTTTTCTCAAATGCAGGAGAACAAACCCCATCCCCCCCCCACCCCCATGATTGATTGTGGCCAAGAGCAGTGTTTCCCCCCCCCCCCATATCAATGGCAAGAGAGAAAGTCCCAAAGTGGGGTGGACTGGAAGGCACCTGGGAATTGCTGCCCACTGTTTTCTCTTCCATGGCCTGCATATGAGTTTCCATTCCTTTTTCCTGAAAGCTCTGGCTCTTTTGTTAGCCCAGGCTGCTCGTGGCTGGTATGCCAAATGCCTTTGGGACACCTCCAATCTCGTAGGAGCAGCAGCTGCCTGGGGTGGAGAGGTGGCCTCCCAGGTACACCAGGGCGCCCCTGCTGTTCTGTTGGGACCCAGTGGCAGAATCTGATCCCCGCTCTAGTTTCAGAGAAAGAATACTTTGGCTTTCTCCACTGTGTTGATTTGATGCTTCCTACTCTTCATTTATAACTTGCTTCAAGTGTCTATCAATATTAAAAAACCAAAGCAATAAAAAGAAACTAACAGATAGAACCAAATCAATTAATTCTGTATTAAACACATCTATAACAATTATGGTCATTTCTTGGGGCCTCAATAAATTCTGTTTAAGCAAAACATTCCAGCTGAACCTCTTCATATCTCCAACCCTCTCCATTTATTCATTAAATTATTTACTTGTTAAATTTATTTGTTGTCTTATCTTGCCGTGGGGCTGCTCTAGGCAGCTTACAATAATAAAAAGCAATAAAAAGTAAGACAATAATAAAAATTATATATTAAACTACAGAATTAATATCCCAGGTCCTTGGGAAAGATTCGGTAGGTGGACAAAAACACCAAATCCAGTCTGAACATCTGGCTGACTCCAACAAATCACCCAATATTAATAACAATAAACAATAATTATAAAACCACATTTGACCCTTACACAGGCAGGCTTCAACTTACAAGAGTTTGTTTAGTGACCGTTCGAAGGTACAATGGCATTGCAAAAAGAGACTTATGACCCTTTCAGCATCCCTGAGGTCCTGGGATTAAAATTCAGAGGCTTGGCAACTGGCTCCCATTTATGACGGAGATCCGCTTTTGTGACCTTCCGTCAAGCAAAGTTAATGGGGAAGCCGGAGTCACTTAACAACCACGTTACTAAATAACTGCAGTGATTCACTTAACAACTGCGGAGAAAGGTAATTAAAAGGGGGCAAAACTCATGTGACAACTGCCTTACATCATAAATGTTGGGCTCAGTTGTGGTTGTAAGTGGAGGACCTCCTGGGTTCTGATAGATCCTAGTTATAGGACGTCTCCACCCTCTGTGGCTGGAGAGGAATCGGCTTCATGAGTTGGGGGTTCAGCCATCCCAAGCCTCTCCACATCGACACAAAGCCAGGACGCGCCTCTCCTTGTCCTCCACCTGTGGCGAAGGATTCATGGGCAGCAACAGGCTCCATCACTGTGTGGTGGGATTCTTGGGCCAGAATGTTATAGCGTGAGTTTGGAAATGGAGTGGCATGCAAGCTAAATAAACAAATCACAGAATGCAACCGACTATCAGAGGTGAAATTCAGCTGGTTCAAGCTGGTTTGCCAGAACAGGTAGCAAATTTTCTAAGCAGTTGGGAGAACCGGTTGTTAGAAGAAATCTCCTTTTGTTTGTTTTTTTCACTTTACACAGTTAATCCTGTAAGGAAGGCAGGAAAGAAACATCCTGGGGTTGTTTCTAGCCTAATCTTTATTGCCCTGCCCACCCAGTCACATGACCCCCCCAGCCACGCCCCACCAAGCCACGCCCACAGAACTGGTAGTAAAAAAAATTGGAATTCCACCACTGCCGACTATGGTCTACTAAAAACAAAAAGGGCTTATCATAATATAATCAAATGTTAGTAAAGCTCTCTTCCACAGCAATTCAAAAATAGTTCATATTTATACTTTATGCTACCTAGACCCCATTCCTCAAAATTAAGGATGAGTAACTGTGGCCCCTTTACAACCCGTGGACTTCAGTTCTGGTAGTTGAGGTCCATAGGGTGTGAAGGGGCCACAGCTGGCCACCCCTGCTCAAAACTATTGCCTGTTATAGCCTTCCATTGAAGAGCCCTTGGGGAGAATTCTCCAGTAAGAATTCCTAGAAAAATTCTTTTCAGGCTGAAAAAGTGTCAGATCTGCTTGCAACAATGAAAGCTCTTTCTCCTCCCAAGGGAATAATTGCGTCTGTGTATCTTCTCAGCAAGCTGAGATCATAGTAAAAATGTGGCATGATTTGCACTAAGTGCAGATATTTTGAAAAATGCAGATTCTAAGGCTTAAGACAAGTCTGACTCCACTCCTCTGAGAAATTGATTTCCTAGTCAAATCCTTAGGAAATGTAATGGTAACATTCAGTCAGAATCTGCATTTCTGTAACTTGAATCCATTAGTTCAAGTCTGGGATTTTAGAACAGGAGAAAGCAGATTTTGATCTTCTTCTAGTTGGCATCCTTTTGCATATTTCAAGAAACCCTGTCTAATCTCTTCAGAATTATATAAATCCCCATTTTTAACAGTTTGTTCTCAGTTTCCAGAATACTGATCACCCTCTCTCTACCTGTTCCAGTTTTTCTGAATCCCTTTTCTTGGGCCCCAGAACTGGACCTAATATTTGAAGACTAATGAATACAATTAAATTCTTATTATAGAATAAACAAAACCTTCACATGATTTGGAAATACTTCTGATTGTTGCTGTCTAAAATTTATTTTTTGTTTTATTCTGCTCCATAACCATTTCACGTTACTAGCTACCCCGCATCTACCCAGTTTGTAATAACTATTATTCCAATATTATTCCACTACTACCAGTATTCTAAACTTTTATTCATTAAACTTACAACATTATAAACTTTTATTCATTATGATTTGACTGCTTATTTGTATCCCATGACTATCATTAAGTGTTTTATCTTATGATTCCTGATTAATGTACCTTTTCTTTTTAGGTACGCTGAGAGCTTAAGCACCAAAGACAAATTCCTTGTGTGTCCAATCACACCAATAAAGAATTCTATTCTATTCTATTCTATTCTATTCTACTCTACTCTACTGTATTCTATTTAACATGAAACTCAGTCAACTGAACATTCTCTGCGCTCTTTCTAGAGACTCAACCTCTTTTTTATAGTGTGATGAGTAAAACTGGATGCAGTACTCTAGGTGTGGTGTTACTAAGGCTTTATAGAGTGGTATTACTACCTCATTTGATCTTGATTATAATCCTGTTAATGCAACTAAGGATTGCATTGGCTTTTTTGGCTGCCGCTGCACACTGCTGGCTCATATTTAACTGGTTGTCCAGGAAGACTCTAAGATCCCTCTCACAGTGACTGCTATTAAGCCTGGTTTCACCAGTCTGTATGTGTACTTTTGGTTTTTCTGGCCTAAGTGTAAGACTTGACTCTCATCTACATTGAATTTCATTTTGTTAGATAGGACCCAGTGTTCAAGTCTGTCAAGATCCATCTGAATCTTGAGCCTATCATCTAGGGTGTTGGCTATTCCTGCCAGTTTAGTAAGGGAACTAAGGGAACATACTGTGCTGGGTCTGCACTCTCTGTATAGAAATGGGGACTACAACTCTTCCCAAAGTGACAAAACCAGACAGCTGCTTAGCCTGTGTGTGATTTCCTATGATCTGGTTTTCACTGAGTGATTCCTTTATTTTAAGTATTTGTATTTTAGGAGGAAAGATAGCCACAGAATATCTCGTCCAGAAAAAATTAAAAATCTAGCATAGTAGGATTGTATTATAACAGGACGATGGATATTTCCTTTCATATCATAGTATTTGTTCAGCCTTGGTAGGTTCAGAATGATGTCAAAATAGGTGACAATCAACCTCCCCCCAAGTATTTCAAACTGGGACTCCATCACTTTGAAAGATTATCGCCCCACCACACACTTACATGGAATTGATAAATGGAAAGCCAAAAGGCCCTGAAGCCAAAAAGGATATACAAGTTATGAATAATAGTAGTTTTTTTTTATCTTACGTTGCAGTCCTGTAACAAAAGCACATTTTACTAAAGAGCAGGTATCAACATAAAAAGCATCAGAAAAATAAATCTAATGCCCCCCCTCTGAAAATTAATGATCAGAGCCCCAGGCCATCTTCCCTGGAGAGACAAGGAGGGGCAGCAGGTCAGCCAAATCACTCTTGGAAGTGGACTTGAACCTGCCAATGTCCAGGCTCACTCCAGAGGAGGTTCAAACAGCTCCAAGCGCCTTCTAGGATGGTGAGGCTAGGAATGGGCCTATCGATCCTTTCCTTTTCATCTTCCTTTAGCTTTGACATCCTGTAGCAGGGAATGTCTACTACCTTGACTCTACCAGACATTAACGAGTAAAGCAGCTTTTCTTCTGATGGTGTACAAAGAATATATGAGAAGAAGGAATGAGGTGTGTATGGAGATTCTCAATCATCCAGGTCATGGTTGTCCCAAAGGTGCCTTTTCCAAAGGGCAACTTGACTTTCTTGGTTTTTCCTTTGAAAATGTTTTGCTTCTGTCCTGTAACTGTCCCTGCTCAAACCACGAAGAGTTTGGAAGGAAACCACCAACACTTTGAACTGCACCGCCCAGCACACCAGAAGCCGATGCATAGTCCGTGCAATGCGGTAGTCCATTTGGTAAGTGACTAAGGCATGAGTGACTGTGAGCAGGGACCCCTGTCTAGGAAAGGGTGCAAATGGTGTAAACATGTTCAAATCCCTAAACCAGAGGTCCCCAATGCTTCTGGGCCTTGGCCTGTTCAGAACCGAGCTGCAGAAGCGGTGGGTGAGCACATGTGCCTCTGCACTTGTGTGAGCAGCAGACAAATGTATGCATGCACAAAGCTCCCTTCGTGTAAGTGGCAGGCGCGTGTGCTCGTCACTTGAACAAATGAAGCTGAATGTGGATGCGCTCACACAGAATCGTCCCCTATACCCCCCACCTGCCACCCCACAAAGCTGGAAAGGTTGGGGGACGCTGCCCTAAAGCAGGGAAAGCCTTGCAGAATGGAAGCCGTCCGGTGTCCACATTGATAATGTGCATCCTTGAAAGGAAAGCTTTGAGCCACTTACAATGCTCTCCGTTTCTTACAGTAAAAAATAGCAATCTTTTGCATTAATATCTCTATTCTTTCCATAAGATTTTCCAAAGTTAAATTCAAATCCAATTGTCTAGAAATGCTCTTTGATTTGCATACCTCTTTTTTATCCTTCAGCCCAGCAATTCTTTTGTTGTTTCTGATGTTTCTGCTGAAAACATCAGGCACTAGGACGGATAAATCAGGCTTCCTTGCCTTCTTGTCAGTTCCCCATTAACTATAATTTGTCTCTTTTGTATATTGATTTCTCCTGCTTAATCACCTTTTCTTCAAAATCTATATTTTCCAGAATTCTGAATAGAAAAGTCCAGATCAGATTGTGCAAGCATTGTTTTACACATCATCTGTTCCCTTATTCCTTTTCTTTTTTCCCTTAAGCAAAGTAGCCAGATGTCTCTTTATTTATTTACCTTTATTTAACACTATAATATGGTTCCAGCTGGTTGATAGTCAGATTTAGGGTTTTCTAAGTTAACCACTTTATTACACCATTTTGCCTTCTGTTCTTTAATCAGAAGGTTTCTCTCCTTATCTACAAAGGCCAAAGTGTCTCAGGCGGTTTTACAAGAAGCGTCAAGGAAGCGCCATGTTCCTGGGAGAGGTCAAGAGCCAACAGCCTGAAACCAGTTATTGTCAAGCTGGTAAACTACAGAGTAGCAGAGTTGGAAGGGACCTTGGAGGCCTTCTAGTCCAACCCCTTGCTCAGACAGGAGACCCTATACCTGTGATGATGAACCTATGGCACATGTGCCTCAGCTGGCACATAGAGCCATCTCTGCTGGCACACCAGCCGTTGCCCCAACTCACTGACTGCGCATGCGCTCATGTGCGTGACTCCTCTGCAATTCCTGCATGACTGTGCATGTGTGCAACACCTGTGCAACTGCAGTCATGCATGACTCCCACATAACTGCATGCATGCAAGAATCTGTGCATAACTCCCACACAACTGCAGATGTGCATGAGAATCCACACACGACTCCTGCATGATTGCGCATGTATGTGAGACTACTGTGCAACTTGCATATGCGAGCATCTGCAGTATGTACACATGTGAAAGACATGTGCGAATCGTGCATGTGTGAAAGTCGTGCACGTGCAGATCATGCATTTTAGAAGCCATGCGCATGTGCAGAAGGTACGGGCACATGTGAAGCACAGATGAGCATGCACACTCACATTCGGCACTCGGTGCTGAAAAGGTTTGCCACCGCTGCAGCCCTATAGCATTCTGGACAAATGGCTGTCCGGTCTCTTCTCTGCAGGGATGGAGCCCCCACAACTTCTACAGGGAAGCGGTTCCACTGGTTAATTATTTTCAGTGGCGGGAGATTTGTTCCTCTTCAACAAGATGGTCTAGATGAGCGGGCAGGACCTGAAGTGTTGTGGGGGACGCTCCACATCCTCTCCATGACCTCATCATCTTCTAGGAGGAGCTTTTCGAGCATCTGAAGCAGAACTCTCAAGTTTCCTCTTCCCGCTAGCTATGGGCATTAATATGTATATATATGTATATATGTATATGTATGCATGGATGTATATAGCATGCGTACAGGTGTATTATGTATAGGTATATATTCTATAGACATACTGTTTTGACAGCAGGCGGGCAACAGAATTATATTTTTAACATGTGCCAGTGTGTTCATAGTAAAAAATGACAATAAAGCTTCCCTCCCCTCCCCCTATCTTGTCAAAGGTGGGCAAAGTGCCCCTTTTCGGATGGGGTCTGCCTATTGGCAGCTCTCTGAGGTAGAATGAATGCTTCAAGCACTTTTTGACTTGGCAGAAAGTTATATGAATGTGGGATTTTCTTTCCCTGCCCCGATTCTGAGTCCTGTCCTGCCTCCGTTGCCCCTCGTCGGCCTCACAGGTCACCCATGCTGCCCCACCTGCTTTGCGATGCGTGTGTGAGTGACTTGTGGCCTTTTTTCACACTCAGAATTGTTGAAGTATCCCAGGATCAGGTGATCACAACTCGGACACTTGGCAACTGGCTCATATATCTGACGGTTGCAGTGTCCCAGGGTCACGTGATCCCCTTTTGCGACCTTCTGACAAGCAAAGTCGATGGGGAAGCCAGATTCACTTAACAAGCCTCTCACTAATTGAAATGATTCACTTAACAGTTGTGGCAAGAAAGGTCGTAAAAGGGGGAAGAACTGACTTAACAAACGTCTCACTTGGCTGCAGAACTTCTGGGCTCAATTGTGGTCATACGCCAAGGATTACCTGTCCTTGATTTCCAGGTAGGGAAAGGTTTCGGTCAGCCAGGGGAGCAAAAGGCACAGCGAGGAAGGAAGGTTCCAGAAGCACGACTGGAGACCAGGGAGCTTCCCCTGCCAGCACCTGGGTGTTTTGGTGCTTAGACATTGCAAAGGGATTACAGGGGGTCCTCAACTGACAACCGCAATTGGGCCCAAAATCTCTGTTGCTAAGTAAGACAGTTTCTGAGTCAAGGACTACAGCACCTGTACATTTTCAAAACATGGACGTGTCCTGTGAGTTCTGCACAAGGAAAAGAATTTACCCCATGACTGCTTTCTGAGCACGGGTGGGACGAGTAAAGGCGCAGGGAAGCCAGGAACAGCTTCCCACAGGGATGTCAGTGTATCAGCCCAGTGAATCAAGCGCAGGTGCTAGACAAAGAGAGCGGCCGGGGCCTCCCACCTCCTTGCCCTCCCACTTCAGCCCCTCACCAGATGCTGCAGGGAGCACCTGCCAATCTCGGCACGGCAAATCAAACCGCAGGACTCTGTCCATCACCTCCAGGCCCTTTTCAGCCCCCTGTAGCCCTTTCCGTTTGTTTGAGTTTTTAAAACTTAAATAACTATAATGAATAACATCACTGTGTTATTTCAATTTTGTACTAAACCAGTAAGGGCCAGAGGAGAGTAGACATAGACTTCAGAAAGGAAATAGACCACAGCCTACGTCTTGTTAATAGAAAAATGTGAATTACCTTCACAACCAGGTGGATTCACAGCTGGTGACCAAGCACGCTCAACATGTAGTCCTTAATGGAACTACATGTACATGGAGGGAAGCATGGAGTGGGGTACCCTAAGGGTCTATCTTAGGTATCCTAGTATTATTCAACATCTCCATAAATGATTTATGGATGAGGGGATAGAAGGGGAACTATTCAATTTGCATATGACAACAAGCTGGCAGGAATAGCCAACACTTTAAAAGATAGGCTCAAGATCCAGAAGGATCTTGGCAGGATTGAACAATGGGCCCTATTCAACAAAATGCAATTCAGTAGTGAGAAAAGTAAGGTTTTACATTGAGGTGGGAAAAAGCAGACGTGCAGGTATAGAATAGGTGGTATCCGGGTTAACTGCAGTAACTCTGAGAGGAAGTCCTAGTGGACAACCATATAAGCATGAGCCGGCAGCATGCTTCAACCGCCAAAAAGGCCAATGCAGTCCTAGGCTGCATCAAAAGAGGGACAGTATCAAGACCACATGAATATGCACCAAAGACAAATTCCTTGCGTGTCCAATCCCACTTGGCCAATAAAGAATTCTATCTATCTAAGTGCTAAATGCCATTTTATACCATACTAATCAGGCACATTTGGAATACTTGCATCCAGTTTTGGTCACCGTGATACAAAAAATGTTGAGATGCTAGAAAGAGTGCAGAGAAGAGCAACAAAGATGATTAGGGGGCTGGAGGCTAAAACAAGATGAACAGTTGCAGGAACTGGGTATGTCTAGTGTAATGAAGAAGGACCAGGAGTGACATGATAGCAGTCTTCCAATATCTAAGATATCACAAAGAAGAGTGCTCTTCTCCAAAGCACTGAGGACCAGTAACAGTTGGAAACTTTTCAAAGAAAAACCAGAAAGTCCAGTTGCTTCTTGTAAAAGCACCTTTGGGACTCTGTTTGATGATGTTTTGCTTCTCATCTAAGAAGCTTCTTCAGCTCTGGATGAGAAGTTTCAAGAAAAACCAGAAAGTCCAGTTGCCTCTTGAAAAAGCACCTTTGGGACAGTTATGACCTGGATGACTGAGAATCTCTGTAGACGTTTATCAAGCAGAGATCCAACCTAGAAATAAGGAAAAAATTTCCTGGCAGAAAAACAATTGCTCATTGGAAGGGCTTGCCTCCAGAAGCTGTAGATGCTCCATCACTGGAGCTTTTTAAGAAGAGATTGGACAGCCATTTGTCTGAAATGGCATAGATTGGACTATGACCAGAGACCTTGGAGTCTCTTCCAACTCTGTTACTGGTTATGTCTGCCAGCTCCTTTGGCACCCTGGAATGTAATCTGTCTAGTCCTGGCAATTTGAACTCATCTAGAGATTGTCTATTTTGACTTGTATTCCTAATCTGCCTTTTATGGTTTTGCTTTTGATAGGTTGGACCATTTTTCCTTTTGCGTAAAGACAGATGCCAAGAATGAATTCAGCAGATCCATTTCCTCCCTCCGACCCATCGCCCCCCTGCCATCATCTCCACATATATATTGCAATGGCTCCTCCCATTGCTACAGATTGCACAGATTGCAATAAACAACTCTGCTATCTGTCTGGCTTGCCTAAACTCCAGTTTGTGGAAGATGAAGTTGATCAAGCAAGAGGGCAGCGAAATTATCTCCAAACAAACCTTAAATCACAGCCTGTAGAAACCACGTGCCAAACTACAGCACTGAGTTTTACAAGCTATGCGTAAATCACCTTTAAGATGTTGGCAATTTCTTCCCATAGTTTGCTACAGGTAAGTCAACAGACATAAGCATCCATGCATAGAGCCAGAGAGGGGTGGGAGAAAATCCTGGATAGCAAAGACAGCTCATGTGATGCATGTTGCGTCACTGTTGCACCACTGTTTTCTTCCTGCCTGAATGGCATTTGCAAATGTCTGCCCCCCTTTCCCCCCATTTCCCTTCCCTCAGGCAGAGGCGATCCAGCTGCTTTTAAGGGCAGTGAGTGAATCTACGACCTCTTCCATTATTCCTCTCATGCCAATCTTCTGGCAGGGGGTTGGACCAGAAGACCTCCAAGGGTCCCTTCCAACTCTGTTATTCAAATGGCCCAGAATATTTCCAGGATTTGCCCCACATATTGGTAATCCTCAACTTAAAACCACAATTGAGCCCAAAGTATCTGTTGCTAAGCGAGACGTCTGTTAAGTGAGTTTTGCCTTTCTTGCCAAAGTTGTTAAGTGAATCACCGCAGGTGCTAAGTTAGTAATACTGTTGTTAAATGAATCTGGCTTCTCCCTTGTCTTTGCTTGTCAGAAGGTCACAAAAATGGGTCACGTGACCCTGGGACACTGCAACTGTCAAACATATGAACCATTTTTCAATGAATTGTAATAAATGTTGAACATGTGACCACAGGGAATTTGCAAGGGTTGTAAGTGGGACAAATAGTCCTGTCCCTTTTTTCAGTGCTGTTGTAACGTTGAACGGTCACTAAAGGAAGGCCCCTTGCACCAACCTGTCTGAGGCCAGCTCAGAACCGACTTTAGGTATTGGATGCGAGGCCTGTGTGGGATGCATAAAAATGTTCCTAGTCAGCAGTGAGCCTTCTGTCACACATCCACACTCGTCCCCTTGTCTTGAGGAACAGATCTGCAGTCTAAAAATATCAGGCACGTGATCTGCATATTATTCCAACTTTTTTGCATATTTTTTCATGTTGTCAGTACAGCATATGTTCAGCTTGTTCTCCCTCCCTGAATAGTTTCCCCATTTTTAACTACAATATGCTAACGTGTAAGAATAAATGCTCAGAGAAACCTGCGTGCTGAAATTTCAGATCTCCCGGCATCCAGGCACAAGGCTCCCACTGAGCAGCTCTTCCTATTTCCAAAACAAAGAAAGAGAAGACTTGGAAATGTCGATGTAAACTTCATTTTGCTTGATCCAAATTTAATTAGTGCTGGTCACAAGCATGTTTTATTAATTGTTTGTTTAAAACCTAAAAACCTGTCCACCCACTTCATGGGTAACAACTTAAAAAAACCATTTGAAGAGAACTGTACAGATGTACATATTGGGAACCAAGTGTGGCATCTTCTCGCTCTGCAGACTTGGAAAAAGCCTTCCCAGAAGATCGTAGGGAAGCCGCCAGATTCAGGTCAGCGTGTTGATGAGGCTTCGCCCATTGCGGCAGATGGCCTGACCCAAAGGCGTCATGGAGATGTTGAACAGGAGCAGAGAGTATACCGAACCTTGTGGGATCTCTTGCTCCTAAAAGCAATAGCAATAGCAGACTTGTATACCACTTCACAGTGCTTTACAGTCCTCTCTAAGCGGTTTACAGAGTCAACATATTGAACCCCTCCCCCTAAATGATCTGGGTACTCATTTTACCGACCTTGGAAGGATGGAAGGATGAGTCAACCTTGAGCCACTCAGAATCAAACTCCAGACTGTGTGCAAAGTTAGCCTGCAATGCTACGTTTTATCTGCTGTGCCACTTAATCCATGCATTGGAACCAGCTCCAGAGACAAGAGGAGAACCAGTATATGATAATGCTGTGCACCCTCAACTCCCATGGCTGCTCCAGAAAGGCATAATTTATTTATTTATTTATTATT
>JAEANM010013216.1:0-14497 GCA_017656035.1 Myanophis thanlyinensis | reverse complement strand
ACATTAAATAGGTATAATAATTAAGCAATAAGACAAGGCAGGCAGTGCTTAGTTTGGGATTATAGTTTGCCTCAGGTATGTTGCTAGGCATAAGGCTGAAGGGTGAGTGTTTTTAGCCACTTGAGAAATGTAACAATCCCTAAGAAATATACTATCTGGAATGTCTCACTGTTTTTAAACAGAAGTCCAGAGATGTTCATGAAAATAAAATGTTGAATGCCCAAGAGTCTTTTAATTCTATCTTTAGAAGACCAGCCCCTTATTTCCATACTCACTTGAAAGGATCAACATGGGTGAATGTCTAATATCTATCCATTACACTGGAACATCATAATCCTATTAATCCATAGATAGCAATATTGTTTAGATTTCTAATGAAATAAAACTTTTTGTGTCAAGGTCTTACTTTTTTATTTATGATTTTGCAATATTTCTACATTCCTCCATTCTCAGCCACATTTCATCTCCTTCAGTATTTATCTACATACGGATATCCAAAAAACAGCCACAAGACAGTCAATTCCAGTGTTATACTATTTCAGAGAGACAATAAGAACTGTTCCATTAGAGTCAATTGTTCCATTTGAACAATATGATTTAGAGTATGATAGGCTGGCAAGAACAGTCTGTTTGATTCTGGGGTAAAAAAAATGGAGTTGTTTACCAATTCAGCATACAGAAACTAAGTTAGAGAAACAGACAAAATGTATTACAAGCCCCCAGTGGCCTAAAATTGATTCTTTTCTTAAGAGTTAAAAGAGGCAAGAGTTAAAAGAAACACTCTATGAGATATTGTACATGTATCGGACTGCTACACAGAAGTTTCTGTAGCAGAGAAGGAGAAAAAACAAAAATTATAAACGAACTGCTTGTCGATTTTAAAAGTTACTAAATGTAAGAGAGGAACCAGTCTATTACATTCTTACAATCTAGTGCTTCATGTAATCAACATAATCTATAAATGCATTTAGTATAATTCTCAACCCAGGTTACTATCACAACAATATTTCACATTCCACTTATTTGTACATTTTAAAAGTTCTTTCTACAAGAAAAGATTTCGAAGTACTTTTGGCCACAAAACAACTAAAGCAAAACCAAAAACAATCAGTGTGCCATTTAAAGATCTCTGCCAAATAGGTTGGTAATTAGATTTTATTGTTATTTGGAGTTCATATAAGGCCTATGGAAGGATCCCAATTTTGTTAAATACCCAAAGTGGATATTTGCTGTGTGAGATCTGCCACTTACTAGTATTTACAAAACATCATACTGTGCATCTTGAAATACCAGAGGGATACCACACAGAAACTGAACTTAAACACACAGATGTATCCATAACACAGAAATTAAGACAATGAAAAAATAGTAATTAGACATAAATTTAAATATCTTCTTAAAAAACAATTATTTAAAGACAAGTGATTCTACTGGAAACAAACTATTAGAATCAGCAAAGAGGGTTCCATTCAGAATTATGACATAACATATACCTAAAAATAAAAGCAGAGTATTTCTGTAACACTTTTAATCAGGGTCAAATTCTTAAGTAGCTTGTGAATTAGATGCTTATTATGGGATATGGCATGCTGTTTTTGCTTAGTATTACACTGGTTTCTTTCCATAAATCTGCTAAGATTGTATTGGCTCAATTCTTGGATTTTTGATTGGCTGTTTTCCTTAAGTTAAAGAGTTAAAGAGTACTGGCCATATAAATAAATTATGATCCTTAATTCTTCACTCAATTATCAAAATACTTCAAAGTGAAATTAAAGTGGGATTTAACCAAAAATTAATGTAGACAACCTACCTACTTATAGCTTAATAACACAGGCATCCTATTCTTATACCATAAGTAATTTATTAGTTGTAGAAGTTATTTGCAAAATGAAGTAATGATACCTATGATATCTGCCTTTTCTGTGTATAACAGAGGTTTTTGGGTAGATCTAAAGGAGACCTTCACAGATGGGCTGTTTTCCTCCTTTTTTCTGCCTTAACATGTGCATAGATTCAATATATGCAGATGGTGGAAGATAGAAAAATATGCACTGGTTTTCCTTCTTATAATGTTGCTGCTGCCTAATATATATGTAATGGGTAAGTAAGGGAAAAAACTTGATTAAACTTTTGATCTTTTGTAGTCCTATATATGAGATCTGTATCCCATGGTAGAATGGATCATAAAAGTACAGTCATGTCTAAAGAATCATTCAAGACAATACTCCTAATTCAGTTTTCAAGTAGAATTAACCACATATTTTCTACAGTTAAGAAAAGTTCATTGCAACAAAGAATATTAATCAACAGAATCTGATAGATTCCTTTAAGAGCTATAGCTCATGCATGAGGAGATGAGAAAATGAACAAAGAATTGGGATATTAGTAAATTCACTGCTATAAAATACATATTATAAAATATGATATCAAATATTACATGAACCACAGAGAAATACATTTCATAAATGCTATGCTTGCTTTCAATTCTGAAAAGGCCCCTACTCCAGGTATTTGGCTGCCAATACAACCCAGAAGCATAATACATGTTTGACACATTGAGTCTTTATAATCTAACATCTATGAAATTAGACAAGATTTTTTTCTTATTTATAGTAACAGGCACGTGCAGAGCTCTGCCATCTTGTTACACAGATGGTTGTACATTTCTTTAATTGTTAACTTACAGCCACTGATGCCTGAGGAATAGACACACATCTGCCCCAAACTGCCAATCCTCTAAGCTTTTCTTTTGAACTATGGTACTCAAAAGAGATCAAGTAGGTGTTAGAAGCCAATTTTAAAAGCAAAATATTGGTCATACACATACGTACAGCAGACAAAGCAAAAACCTCTTTTGGGTTTATACATACTAAGTCAACTAATCAACGAATAGCCACTGAATGTAAAATATTATTTGTACGGATGTTTTAATGTTACCACGTCATGGAAATGGCTGGTATTAATTATATGTGTAATTAATTCATACAGAAATAAAAACATTTTAAAATGTCATCTCTTGTCTCAGCAGTTCTCTTTTCCCCGAGGCATTGATACATTAATTTTCTACACGAGTGCAAGCAAATTTATGTTATTTATATTTATATTATTTTGATCTAAGAAAAAGAAAAGATATAACATTTGAATGCCCATGGTTGTCCCAAAGATGCTTTTTCAAGAGGCAACTGGACTTTCTGTTTTTTGTTTGAAGATGTTTTGCTTCTCATCCAAGAAGCTTCTTCAGCTCTCAGATGAGAAGTAAAATGTCTTCAAACAAAAACCAGAAAGTCCAGTTGCCTCTTGAAAAAGCACCTTTGGGAAAATTGCAATGAACTTGCATAATTGCAGCAATCTAACTATGACAGTAGTTACAAAATCACACAGTTGTAAATGTTTTTAATCAGGAATCAAAACTTAATGTTCTAGGAAATACAGCATCTCATTGCATTAGGCAATCCTGCCATTATCACTAATTTGTAAAGTTTTTTTTTAATCAAACCTGAATTTATGGCACTCCCAGCCAACTATATTTTTCTTAGTGGATAACTCTGGTTTTATGTCATTACAAATAATTACGAGACAACTTTTCCAGATAATCAGCTTTAAAATATTATTTAAAAGAGTAATTTATATCAGGAGTCTCCAATCCCTGGCTCATGGTCTGTTCAGAACAGGGCCATGCACGTAGGTGAGAGGCTGTGTACATAAAGCTCTTATTTGCCACTTGCATGGAACCACATCCCCCCCACACTTAGTCCACCAAGCCGGAAAGGTTGAGGACTGCTGATTTACATGAAGCATATTTTTCATTAAGTAAAATTGAATATTTAATTGTAGTTAGACCTTACTTCTGAAAAATTAACATTTGTTAGAAAAATACTATAAAAATTTGAATAGACTAAGATATAGTTGCTATTCTGAAGGAAGAAGTAGAAAATATGCTCATAGAGCACCTGTCTGGAAAATGTTTGTCACTTAGTTTCTTAGTATCTTCCTGGTATCCACCTGCAATAAGAATCTGGAACACATCAGTTAGCTTCTGGAACATCAATCGTGGGTGATTAGTAATATCTATCGGCTAGGATGAAATGGCATCCTACACAGCTGAAAGATCACACATAAAAAAATACATGCTTTGGGGTTGAGATAAGAAAGAAATGTTAGATCTTTAGTATATGAGAGACTTTTAGTGTGTGACAATTAGGACGAGCAATCACTACAGTACTGAAAATTCAAATAAGTGGTAAAAACTGGGCTAGGCTGAAGAGATTCAAGTTTTTGCTTGTTTTATATTTTACGTTTGACTGAATTATTGGATCTGATTGATGACCACATTTAAGTAATGAAAGCTTTCTACAGCTGTTTTATTCTCTTAGGCTCAATTGTGTGTTAAGTCAAGGCGAGATGGGTACTGCCATTTTCAGTGATTACCATATGTAGATATTATACTAAATTTTTACCAGTGTGGCAAAAATGGTAAATAGAAAGAGCTCATTGAATAAATGCTTAATCTTAATCAAATAAGCTGCTGTACAAGTAGGTCAATGACAATTCATCACAGCCAACTCTCTATGGCCAATTCACTGCGGGACCAGATTTATACTAATATCAAAGAAATGGAATAGAACCATTAAAAAAAGATGCCAAAGGAGGAAGAAAATGAAATGTAAATGACAAAAATTAAAATATTTTTATATTTAGTTTAAATAATTAAATTGAATTGTCCCATGGTGAGTTGTCCTGTGGCAAGTTGGTAATGGTGAGTTGGCTGCGAGTTGACTGCTGTGAGTTGTCCCATCCTGGTACAAGTAATGTGTGTGACTGAAGCTGACTGAATGAAGATGAAAGATTCAAACATATTCAACTCTGTTCATCAGATTTATTGAATGACAGTCTACAACAGAAGGCAAAGTTCTTTTGCCCATGTAGTAAAGCCCAACCTCATAATGAGACCATAAGTCAACAATAGGATGTGGTGATATGTTCATTAAGTGATTTTTAAAATTACTGTATTTTTCAGTGTATAACACACATTTTCACGTTCAAAAAATGGTTGAAAATGTCTGTGTGATTTATACAGTGAATGTTGCCGAAGCCCCACCCACCCTCCGGCCCCCTCCCTTCAGCCTCTGCTTCCCGACAATCAGCTGTTACAGGCTGCAGGGATAGCTGCTGCCCATCGGAGCGGTCGCTGCCCATTGCTGCTGCCACCTATTGCTGCCTCTGCACATTCCATTTCAAGCCTCCATGCATTCCATTTTCACATGCTCCATTTTCGGTCTCTGCACATCCCATTTTTGGCCCATTCCAGCGCATGGAAATGGGATGCACAGAGGTGTTAGAAGGAAAAGATCAGGCCTCACTTTTCAGCTGGGAGATCACTTAGCAAAGAGGGGGGGAAATGAGACGCTGTCGCTTTAAATTGAAAAGCCAAGCAGCTGCTGCTCGGAAGGAGGGTTTTAATTGCGGAAGCGAAATAACATTCACCAGTTTGTTACTGGGTCAGCTGAACAACCAAACTGGATAAGAGGAAGTAGTTTATATGGTTCTATGTTTTTGAAGTTTTGGGGCTTGTGCAATATGGGCTTTGTGTTTCTTTCTAAAAGGATTTGGGCAATTCCTATTGTGGCTAATGGTTTTTGTCCTGTGTCCGGTCTTGAGTGTGGGGCTGGCTGCTTATTCTGATTCTATGACTCTATTTCCTCAGCTGTCAAAACTTGCCATGGGGAGATTTTGAAATATCCTGTCCTGAACGGGTTTTCTACCTGTTCTATTTGCCTGCTTGTGAATAGGGCTGAAAGTCCGTCTGGCTTCCATTTTCAATAGGCTCATTATCACTAAGTACCGGTAGCTGTTTTCTTGTTACAAAGTTTCTTTTAGCTGGCCGGAATGAGTCTCTGGCAGGTTTCTTTAGCATCTTGATTTTTCTTGTTTTTCTGGGAGCCTTTTCTTATGACTAATATTTTGGGGAAATGAAGGGGGGAGTGTTGATTCCTTCCCTCTTAAGGCTTTTTAAGGAGACTTAAAATGGAATGCAGGGAGGAAAATTGCTGGGAGGTAGAGACACATTTTTTTTCTTGTTTTCCTCCTCTAAAATTAATGTGCGTCTTGTATACTGGAGTGTCTTATACACCAAAAAAAACGGTAATCCTGGTTTTCCCTCCAACTTTTTAAAGGAAACTCAGTGAAGTTTCTCATCAGATGTAGCTTGGTATTTTATGGCTTTCATTGTGATTAAACATAGTCACAAACATGACAAGGCACATTTTTGTTTCTGGCCAGAATATAAATGATCTAAATGATAGATGGCGCCAGCGAAACAGGCTGCCGTCGTGACCGCTCTAATCCTATCTTGCTTTTGGCCAAATCAAAGGATTGGATTTAAATTCAAACTCAACCTAAACTCAAATTAATTAATCTAGAATCAACCTGGAGCAGCTCTGGTCCCGAAGCCGAGCTGGCTGGAGAAAGAGCAGGGACGAAAGAGCACAAAGAAACGAACAAAGAGCATGAAAGAGCACAAAGAAGCCCGGGAGGAGAGCGGAGGAGAATGGATTCGAAAGAGCACAAAGAAGCCCGGGAGGAGAATGGATTCGAATGGAGGAGAACACTGGGCACAGAAAACAGGAAACAACCTACGGGCCCTACCAGGTCAGGCTGGGACAGAATGGAGCGCAGAGACAAGGTTTTACTACAAGCCCACCATCAGCCGAGCAGAAACGCCAGGAGTGGCCCAAACAGCCAGGACTGCCAGAGCAGCATCGCCAAGCCTTGGGAAACCAGGTCATCGGCAGCAATGCTAGGAGCGGACCCACAGCAAAGACTGCTGTGTGTGAATAGCCGTGGGGACATCAGACATCCCACCCTCCTTGGTCTCCCAGGACTTAAATTGTAAAATCAACTGAAAATTCAATTTAAATCTTTTTTTTCAATTTAAAAATTCTTAATATTTGGAAAATTTGTAAAACAGTGTAAAAGTGTAAAATTACTAAATCTAAATTGTAAATTTCTTCTTTAATGTTAAGCGGTCATACAAAGCATTTCACTGCATATTGTACCATGTATGATCATGTATGTGACAAATAAAATCTGAATCTGAAAAAAAATCTGAATCTAAATTAGTTTAAAATATCTATTGTCATGCCTATGGATAAGGTTTGGAGCCACAACAATTGCAACCTGCCTATTCTCATATGAAACTAGGTGGAGTTTTCAAGACTTTGGAAGATTTTCCAAGCACTTAATAGATTTGGGGGATGACATGATACTGGTAAATTCACAGAATTGTTGAGTGCTCTTCTACTAAACTCATTTTGATTTTCTGAAGAATTTAAGATATTGAGATGCTTAATGTACTTCCAGCTTGTGGAGCAATCAACCCTACAAAACTTCCCCATTTGGCACTCCAGGCTTTTCCCTCAATATCTGCAAGTTTCTGACAATGACTGCCTCTTTTCTTGTTTCCAGCTGTCATATTCAGTGTTGGAAAGAAAGCTCATCTCCAATGTATAGTAGAATAAATTCTTCCTACTTACAGAAAAGTCTTATTCTGCACGTATAGGAGAAAGATGAGGCTAGAACTCCTCTCTCTGACTGATGATGTTCTGGAACACTGCAAGACACCGAATGTATGTAAACAAATCAAGACTCAGTTCAGATAAGACTGAGTTTGGCTGGCTAGCAGATATGACAAAATAAGATTGTAGGTCTACCTTATTCAGAATTGGGCTACAGTCCCTCTGAAGCAAATTTGAAGACTGGGGGTACTTTTAGATCCAGCACTGTGTACCAGTTATGCCTGTTTCTGCTGGAGACATACGGGACCATAATGATGTATGCCTTAATTATCTCATGTTTAAATTAGTGTATATATTTTTTCCAGGGGTCTACCCTTGAAGAATGCTTGGAAAGACTCAAATCAAAAACAACGTGGTCACATTGCCTTCTAATGCAGGCTCTGTTTACCATAATATGCTATTCCCATACCAACTGTTCAAGTTTTCAGTCTTTCTTGATCATAGCTAAGGTGCAGGTCCCAGAAAACCCTAAATAATTTAGGGCCAATACATCTAAAAAGTATAACTTTTCATATGATCCTGTCCATTATTTAAAAATTGATTTCAGAGAATGTTTTCATCACCAAGAAATGGCACACTAGTGACAAAATGGAACAAAAAAAAATTTCTGTGGCAGAATTCCATCTGTAATCTTCCATTTCTAAACCAATTAAAAATGGTTCTACTTTTATTTAGAGTTTGATAAACATGTATTCTCTTGGTGGCCCTTCACGTCCATGTGTTATGGTTGAAAACACATGTATGACTATACTGTACTTCTACTGAAGAACACACACACACAAAAAAAAAACTACTAGTGAATTTGTACGATACTACTCAAAATAAATCTTTTTAAGTAGTTCTGGGGCTTCCATAGAATAGCTTAATGAAAAGGCATTACTTGCATCCATCACAGTTGATGAAGATTAACCAATGGAGGTATCTAGCTGATTTTGTTCTGTTGGCAGACTTTCGTTTATTAAACCCTGATATGAACTGGATAAGCATTCCATTAAGGTATATCTGCTATGATAAAAATAATGCTGAGGAGCTCACCTGTCCTCTACCAAATCCATACTCAATTTTCTTTAGATAAAAAAATTCTCTTCTCACCCTATGAAAGATATGTGTCTTTGATAGAGGATCTAAGAGAACCTGAGAGTCTGAGGGTGAAGTATCTTAGCTATTCCTAGCACTGCACTCTTCTGAACAAAGAGCTCTGACGTTGTTCCTAGGATCTCTTGGAGCCACTCTTCCAGCCTAGGAGTCACAGAATCAAGGGCTCCTACTACCACTGGAACAATTTTGGCCTTTACTTTCCATATCCACTCCATTTCCTCCTTCAGGGCTTGTTACTGCTCCAGCTTCTCATACTCCTTCTTCCTGATGTTCTTGTCCTATGGCACGATTATAACATTGTGCAGATGTTCCTGTATATGTATATGCCAGCTATTTGGTTGTGCCATTCAGTGCATGTTGTTTCTGGATCTTACACCCTGCCACTATATGTAGGACTCTCTCTCTCTTTATATAATAGATATTATCTATAATTTTTATATAATAGCAATAGCACTTAGATTTATATACCGCTTTATAGTGCTTTCCAGCCCTCTCTAAGCGGTTTACAGAATCAGCCCCCCAAAAATCTGGGTTATCATTTTACCCACCTCGGAAGGATGGAAGGCTGAGTCAACCTTGAGCCTGGTGGGATTTGAACTGGCAGACAGCAGAAGTACTGCTGTACTGCAGCACTGCACTCTAACCACTGCACCACCAAGACTCATGATAATATATATCATTTTTATTAGGAGTTTTAAGAACAATAATAACCATCACAAACTAAAGAACAAGAAGGGAGAAAGAGAAAGGGAAAGATTAAAAAAAAAGCTAAAAATGCAAAAAGAAAATGTAAGATGTAAAAAACTATAGATAAAAGATGAAAAAGAAAAAAAGAAAACAGGAAAAGATATAAGTATCGTTTAACAAAGTAAAATAAGAATAATTTATCATCTTCACTGCAACTATAAGTACAGTTATATTTTAACCTCTCCTTCTCTAAGGTTATATCATGACTCTCTTTTTATAGTCCATTCATCCAATCATCTAATCATCTAAACCATAAATCACATTTAAGGTTTTTTTAATGCAAAAAGTCATTAAGGGATAAATGTGCTTATTGTCTCTTCTCTAATCAAACAAGTCAATTATGGAAAATTCTGTCATCTTCACAAAATATTCCTCTACTGTAGGAAAGGAAGGAAAGAAGTCCCTGTGGATTTTATGTAACCAACATAGGGGAGGGCACTCATCTCCGTTTCAAGGGCCATTGTGCCAGCTCTGTCTGAATACATTTCTGTGATCATGTGGTCAGGATTATGTCATGCTGTTTCCTCCCCACCAAAGTGGTACCTATTTATCAACTTGCATTTCCATATTTTTGAATTCCTAGCCAAAGGGAGCTCACTCCATCGCATGACACTCAGGCCCTGGTCATCTCCCACTTGGATTACTGCAACATGCTCTACATGGGTCTATCCTTGAAGAATTTTCAGACGCATAACAGTTTTGAAGGCCCAAGCATAGCAATGTAATACCATTGTTACATGAGCTGAACTGGCTATTTTTGGGTGCAATTCAAGGTATTGGTTATTATCATTAAAATTATCTAGGATACCTGTGGAACTGTATTTTCCTCCTGTTAGGAAAGCTTCACTATTAGCCATTTACTTTTCAAGTTAATAATGATCCAAATATTTCCATTCTTTTTTAGAATCTAAGATTCTTGAATCTGCTTCATATGTATTTGAAGTCTGCTACAAAATTCATTTAGTTTGATATTCTAAAATTAAAAGTTAACTTCTAAGGTATTAAGTCTCAACTACAGCTTTTATGATCACTTTAGATTATTTCCTAATTTTTCTTCAGCTTCTTATTTTAAATTATAATCACCTTCCAAGTGAATAAATCTATTTACATTTTGTTTCATATCTTCAGTATCATTTAGAATTAAAGAATTGCTCTGTATATTTTTTTTCCATATAGATTACCTGGAATATAATCATTTTTTAGAAAAGCAATTACATTTCATTTTTAAAAGCTGTGACTGATTTCTGTATATTGGCTGTAAAAGATATTCTGATTAATGTACTATTGTAATGATTCTATCTAATTCTTTGGACTCTACAAGTTCTTCAACATATAGAATAAATAGTTAATGTAAAATATTTTGTATAAAGTTTATTCCACTGTTTTCACTTCTCCACTCAGATTCTTATAACATCAGAATATCATGATTGGGCCAAGTACAATTGGGCACAGGAAGACAAAACCTATTAAACTGATTAAACACATTAAACATTCAAATATTTGTGGGAGTTGTTATTTATCCCAGTAAGAAAAGAAGGATTACATGCATATCCCTGCCACATTTCTATCTTTCATTTCAGATTATCTTCTGGGTTAAATTGGACTGCAACTGCAATTCTTCTACATTGGGAGATCAAAAGAAACCACCACAACATTAAAGTCTCTAATTCAAAGCCAAGGATCTAGGAGCCAGCAGCTATAGAATAACAATAAAAGTCACTTGCTAAAGATAGGTAGAACACAGAATCTGATACTATTTCCCAACCAATTGTAAGGATATAAATGTATGGTAGTAAAAAATCTGAAGAGTTCAAATCTCCTTCTACTTTATTAAAGCTAAAACAAAAGCTTTATGAAAGGTTTGAAATGGAAGGGTGAGGCATTTTGATGAACTGATATCAACTGCCTCTGTTTTGGGTGAACAGAGTAAAAACATATTGTCACAAGCAGTTAATATCTGAAATACTGGTAGGTAACATTTTTGTAAGGAAATATTCCAAACCTTAGATTAAATCACTAATATAGTAAACAACAAATCTAGTGTCGTTTTACAACTTAATAGGTTCTGATATGAATATTACCAAGAGGACTGAAAATGAGGCCAAACGATTATAAATGACAAGATATATAAACAGCAAGTAAGACATTTAGAAATTCAGTGAGAGGAAAAAACTGGAGAAGTGGCATTTCTTAAACAGATGTAAGGGTGACTGCAGATGGCATGTTAGAGAAGGTCAGCTGCCTCAGAGGCAATAAACACGAAAGTTGATTTGTGATTGAACACAAAGAATAATGCAAAAAAGGGAGAGAGTAGCCTGGATACTAAAAAAATATTTTAAGCTATTCTAAATTTTCAGCAATTATTCTTCTGCATTATTAATTCCAGGTCATACACATTAGAAGCTAAGTCTCATAGCAAATGTAGGTGAAGAGACATATCTAGGTCGACGTGACTGGTTTAAAGAAAGCAATAATCCTGTCTCTCATAGCCAGACTGATATGGAGCTTGCCTCAACTGGATGATTTTTTTTTTTTTTAAAAAAATAAGATATATGTTTTACACACACTCGCACACATCTGTATTTTTTTCAAAAATTTATTGAAATATAGTTGCTGACAAAGACACAAAAATGATTTATTGGAGGCAAGTATATTTGAATATAATTTGGACTTCATTTGATTTTTTAAAATCTATTATTATTATTTTTAAAAATAAGCAATAACCTAAAATATTGATAATGTTTTTGAGATGAAAAGTATAGGAACATCAGTTTTATAGTAAACCGCACAGGGATAAATTAATAAATCTCCCTACCTTAGCTTCATTTTCTCATGCATCCTTCCATGCTGGATACACTGATCCTCCAATTCATCATGCCTTTTCTGCACCTTCTCAAGTCTGTCATGGATATACTCATTTTCCTGACTAAGCTGGCTGATTTCCGACCTAGAGAATTAAGAACACCGATGATGGATGTTGCCAGATTATATCAAGCAGTGTATCATCAGCTTAACAACTCTATACTTTACATCTGCATCTATTGTCAGAGCAGAGAATATCAAAAAATACGCTGGCAGTACAGGTTGCATAGCTGGGGACATAACTCTACCAGAATCTGCAACTTAAAGCCTCTATCTAGAGCAGCACTGGCTTAGATAATAGGTATCATAGTCTAATTTATAGGACACTATGATGTAAAAGACTGAACTACTGTTGCCAGGGGAATCGGGGCTTATTGGCTTTTGTATTTGGGGTTTTATCTTTGTAAGCTGTCCAGAGTCACTGTGAGTGATTTGGGCAGCCATGTAAATTTTCTAAATAAACACATATAAAATAAAATAAACCACAGACTTTTGGGGGGAAATTCATTATACTAGGGAATAACTACTGCCATATATAATTTCATTTACTTTGCAGAAAGGTATTATAGTTTTCTTTTCAGTGCCACACTGCAGAACCACATTAGGTGGGCCTGAGGGGGCAGACTTTCTGTGCCATAGTAACTGCATTATGGGACATTCCCTCCCTCCCACCAAAGTGAGCTAATCTCCATCCCTACTTATTTTCTGGAAGTCCCTCAATACCTGGCTGTTATTTGGCCTGGGGGGTTCAGGGGACTGGTGAAATCTTGAGGTGGTTTTCTTACTGATCTTAATCTCTTGTTTGTTTTATGATTTCTTCTTTTTTCTACTTTTTGTCTGCTTTTGATATGTTTATTGTTTTTATATTTTTTGCTGTATGGTATCCAGAGTCATTTCTTGTGAGATGGGCAGCCATAATAAAACAAACAAACAAGCCTATCAAACTGGCAGCCCACGGGCCAGAAACGACCCACTTAGGCCACACCCACCCCAGCTCCTCAAAGGCAAAAAACCATCGCAATATGTCACGATACAGCCCTCGATGCAATTGGGTTTGACACCCCCTGAAATAAATAAATAAATCCCAACATATTTCATTGAAAAGCCGTTCCACCAAATTCTGTGAACCTCAGATTAAAAATATGGCATGACATAAGTAATTTTGAAGATTGAAATCACAGAATGTATATTTTAAATAATAAAAGAGTTATCATGGCAAATAATTAAGCCCACAATTCTGCCATTTCACTCACATATTTTCTTTGTGGTGTAGGCACTGCAATGTAGGCAGTGAAATACCACAGCTCCAAAATGTAGCAATACTAAACATTCATAAATCTTGATCCATCAAGAAGTTGGCATACACATAGTCCTCAATCTTTGACCCCTAAATTTCTGTTGCTAACCAAGATAGCTGTTAAGTAAGTTTTGCCCCATTTTATGACCATTCCTGCCACAATTGTTAAGTGAAACATTGATGTTATTAAGTTAATAACATGGCTGTAAGTGAATCTGGCTTCCTAACATTGGCTTAGCCTTCCAGAAGGTCACAAAAGCTGATCATATGACCCTGAGACAATGCAACTGTTACAAATACATGCCAGTCATCAAGCATCCAAATTTTGGTTACATGATCACGGGGATGCTATAAAGATCATATATGTGAAAAATAATCATTATACTTTTTAAAGTGCTGTTGTAACTTTGAATGGGTACTAAATAAATTGTTGTAAGTCGAGGCTGTTGTAAATCACTCTATGTACATTTAACTTCAAAAGCCAGTTTTGCTCCTTTAATTTAGACAAACATATAAAAATTTTGCCCAAAATATTTGGTTCACTATCATTGTTTTTCTGTTCATCAGAAACTTAACATTTTAGCATAATATAATTAAATGTAAGGTAGTTTCTATTTTTTAAAATTGAGATTAGGGGGAAAAAAGATATCACGGTTGTGGCTTACTTTTCCACACAAATTCAGTTTTACCTTCTGATTTTCTAGTTTTGCAAGACACTCCAGTCCTGGTGTTTAACTGTAATGACTGCAGTCATCCAATGCAGCATCATTTGAACATGCAGAAAAACAGTTCAACCGGGTGCGTGTTCTTTACTTCAATTAAACTCACACAGTTGGATGCCTACTGTTGCCAAAATGGTAATATAATTTATCCATTATAGGGAAACAGTAAAACTACACTAAAAGTCATCTAACAATAT
>JAEANM010013215.1:0-14497 GCA_017656035.1 Myanophis thanlyinensis | reverse complement strand
AGTGTTAGCGTGCAGCTTGGAAAAAGAATGGAGACACGGGTCAGTCTAGATAGCCATGAGGGCTCCCTTTTATTTCTTCCACAAAAGACATTCAGCTGCAGGGGGACCACTCTTTTTATACTTTCCCACAGCTCCGCCTGCAACCAATCAAATGAACCTTGTGTTCGGCCAATCAGGGGCCTCCCTGCTGGCAGCCAATCAGCTGCCAGCAGTCGGCGTGGCACAGGCGGACCAGAGGGAAAACTCCGCCCGTGCATGCGCAGACACGAGAGAGAGAGGGGGGGGGAGAGAGAGAGAGAGGGCATACATCTGATTCCCCCTACTCTTTATATTGGAATATCAAACTTCCAGAAGTTCTATAATTTTGCCAGATAAATGAGAATCTCCTGTAATGATATCAAATAACATCTCCCCAGCCACAAACCTGCCTGAGTGATCAGAAGAGCAAATTTGGAGTACTTTGAAGTTAAAGTTTGAAGAATCCAAATCCAAGAGCTCTCAGTGCTATTTTGCCTTTGGATCATATTTTCCTTCTCCCTCTTGGAATCAATTAATTATTTTTGTTGGTTAAAAAGCCTTTGCTCTCTCCACTCCCTTATTCCATATCCCTTATGGAAGTCTGCCTCACTTTCTCTACCTTATGATCTTTGTAGTGCATACACACACTCCCACAAACATAACATCAGATGTCATAATAGAAGAATTGTTGGCTGATCTCCAAGAAAAGTTTAAGGAAAAAAGACCTCGTTTCTGGTCTATCTCACAATTAGAACCAAAAGAGTCAACAACTGGATGCAGAGATATTTCTGCAGCAGTCTTGTAGGATCAAATGAATATTGGATCTAACAGCATCATCTGCAACTCCTCCCCCCAGGTGTCATAGATAGTCTCTTTTGAATCAAAAGAGATAAGAAAACACTGCTTCTAAATTAGAATAATGGAATGGACTTAGTGGATTTACAATGAGAGAGAGGCAATGTCATGAGGAAAATGCTCCTGGAAAAAAGTTTTGTAAAGTGTCTTTGTACTAAAAGGAAATGAGGACAAGCTTCAAATGAAGACCATTGTTTAGTCCCCATTGTTTCCCCGACCTAGGATCTATCACTCCCTACCCAAATGGATGCCATATTGCTTACTCTTCTTACCCAAAATGGCCAGCACAATGTTGTCCTTGAGGACTTCAAAGGATCCTGAGCACACAAAATAATTTGCTTGCAGGGCATCTCCCTGACGTAGTAAATATTCGCCAGGTGCACAGAATGAAGTCTTGATGTGCAGGGATAGGGCCCGCAGACAGCCACGACTGGCACTTTCAAACAACGGCAATTGCAGGATGTCCTTGTTCAAGTGCATAGCAATATCAGCCCGTAATTCATCAGGAAAATCATGCAGGAGCTACAAAGAAAAGGCAAGAAGAATGCTTTTGTATGGAGTGTTGTGTCAATTACATTTACTGCTATACCAGTGTTTCTCAGCTTTGGTATCTTTAAGATGTGTGGACTTCAATTCCCAAAATTCCTTAGTGAAACGATTGGGAAATTCTGGAAGTTAGAATCCACACATCTCAAGGTCGCCAAGGCTAAGAAGCACTGCTACTCTGTAATCTCCCATTGAGCTAAGCTTTAACTTCCATTACTTCCAGCCTGTCTAAACTTTCAGCTGCTCTCTCCCATCAGTGGGAAGCAAAGTCATTCATTTGTCAATGAGATGATTCATAGACAATTGTCGTATTTTGCAGTGGCATCTAGAATTCAATGATTCCATCATTCTTTTCAGAATATCAGCTAGATCAGGCTCTTTATTTCAAAGAATCATATCTAACTGATGATATTTTAAATCAGCCTCTCCCTTCCCATGTGGTCATTGCTGAAGGCTGAACATTCATGCATTGGAAGGAGACGGTGGGAAAAACTGATTCCCAAATCACTGTTACTCTTTAAGAACTTGTTCTTAAGCTTGATGGGTTCTATTTTTCATTTTCTTCCACCTCCTTTTATGCTGAGAGGGAGCTTTTATTTTTTTTTTAAAAAAATTGCCTTTAATCCATTTTTCATATGACAGATGGGATTGAAAGTGCTTTAAATAAATGAATAAGGAGAAGCTCTTTTTATTCTCCCTTGTGTGAGACTGATGAAAACTATGAAAATTCAGGGAGAAAAGCCTAATGTAAACCTATAGTCCAGAATCCAAGAAATGGGAATGGAGTAAACTTGGGTGGGGATATAAATGTTGTAATCTAGTAATTCATCACAAAAAAAATGACAAAAAAAATAAAATCCTGGACAGATAGATTAAATTTCTGAAGCCAAGAAGGGAATAGTGGGTCATCCATTCATCTCGTCACCTTGAAAATCTCTTTCTTTTGGAAAACTCAAATATCCAAAGAGATGTGAAGCAGGAATGATTAGATTTTGATCAGAAAAGACTTGGAAAGGTAAAGCAAAGAATTTAGGAAGCTTTGACTCCTCAAAAAATAACTTTGAAGTGGGGTGCAGGTATGGAAACAACTACTTTGGAAGAAAACCTTTTAATTATTCTTTTTGCTGATTTCCTGGTCTGAAAAACTTTCTCTCAAAAGATGCTTTTATTTCAGGTAAAAAATGCAACATTTCTTCCTCCATTACAATTGCTCTAACCAGTGTTTCACAGTCTTGGCAGTTTGAAGATGTGTGAACTTCAACTCCTAGAATTCTGGGAGTTGAAGTCCACACATCTTCAAACTGCCAAGGATAAGAAACACTGCTGAAAGCAAAATTAAAGTCTACCTTGTATCTTTAACTTTCTGTTAAATCCTGAGATTTGGCAACTTCATTTCTAAACTTTTTGTTTTCTGCTTTCATTTGCTCTCTCATGTTTCCAAAATTAGGGACTTGTTTAAATTATGCTTACCTCAAGACATTTTTAAAAAGCCAAGATTCAGGTAGTAACATTTAAAAAAAAATAAATCTTTCCATTATCCAGACAGGGTTTCTTTCACAGTTATTGTAATTCATACTGATAGTAGAATCTGGACACATTAAAGGAGGCTAAAGATTGTTGTGCTGATGTGGGAAGAAGTTATTTCGTGCAAGCTATATTAAAATAAACCAGTGATGTGAAAATAAGTAGTGACTTTGCCTGAATTTGTATCATTTCAATATCAATCCTTTATTACCTAAAAATTTCACAGTTATGGACTTCCCACCCATTAAGTGCTATTATACTGACTTGATATTTGAGATTGTAAAACCTGCTCCTTCCTGCAAATAAACAGGTCACAAATTCAGGCCTCTTGAATTTATGCTGTCCTCTTTAGCCATTAGACAATGTTCCATCCCCATCTCATTCTAGAAAATTCAGCGAATGAGTTGCCCCACCTCATTTGCATCAATGCCATTATTGACAGACCACGTAGTTTGAAAGTACTCCAGCATACGCTGCTTGAGCTGCTGGGGTAGGCGGTGGACACGGATGAAGTCCTTGAGATCCTTCATGCGGGTATGGTAGAGGGAACGTCGTGAATACATGCGTTGTATGATGGCTGTCACATTGCCAAAGACCACGGCGTGCATCAGAGCTGAAGCAAGAAGGAGAAAGGAAGATAAACATTCATTTGGATCTGGTGATTGACTCTTCTAATAGGAGTCCTGTTTCCAACCTGTTACAAGAGCTGCTTCCCTATTTTTTTTCTCCTTGCTAATCCTCAGGCTGGTGCTTTTGGTTTCGCGCTAATGCAAGCATATATAAAAAATGTTTTGGATCATAGAAACTTAATTTAATCATTGAGATATATGACTGTGATGCAACTTAATAGATCTTCCCTTTCTCACTGACTTTTTTTTTACAACTGTCCTTGCATACTTGGAATCATGTCTGAGAATTTGGAAATTGTAGTCCAAATAGCTAAGTTGGAAAAGATGGTTTAGATACTAGTGCCCCTTATTAAGTTACAATTCAATTCAATCCTTTATTGTAAATGCACAACACGTGTGCAGCGAAATTGAATGAGCCTCCATTGATACAATCACACAAATTACAGGACACAGAATACATTAAAATACAGAATGCAAGAGAAGAACTGTATGTCTATACCCCAGGATGTACTTACCACCGATGAGCATGGTGCAGATGGAAAAGATTTTCTCAGCATCTGTGTTGGCACAGACATTGCCAAAGCCTACGCTAGTTAGGCTGCTGAGGGTGAAGTATAGGGAGGCAATGTAGGCACTGCGAATGGATGGTCCACCCACAGAGATGTTGACATAGGGGGCCTCGATTCGTTTGCCCAATTCATGGAGCCAGCCTGTTGGGCACAAGGAGAGGTTAATCCTCTTGGGTAGATAAGAGTTCAGATATTTTATGGCTAGGGTCATTTTAAAAATTGAAATGTAATTTGTTTGACTTTGTCTTAACATAATATTTTAATTTGTTTTTGTTTACATCATCAAACAAAGCTTCTGATGATATTGAACTAGTTTAAACATTGTTTTAAGTTCTGGTTTATTTTTTACCATGATTTATAGAGTTCACTTGATCATGGCTTGTTAGAAAAATTACAATTGTTTGCATTCATACTAAAAGCTGAACAAACCATAAAGTCAACATGTGAGCACAGCCAGAATCTTGGCTGTAAACCGCCCCGAGTCTTGAGGGAGAGGGGGCGGTATATAAATTAAATAAAATAAATAAATAAATATAATGATGCACCTTAGAACTCGAGAATCATAGGATGAAAGACTCAGAGGTCTGCCCTAAACAATTTTCTTGTCAAAGCAGAATAGCAAGTTAAATGCTAGATCATCAATCTTTTTTTTTAAAATTCCATACTTCAATTGATCAAAATGGGGAGGACTCCTATCATTTTAACAATTTTGGCATGTGGCAGATTTTGACACATTCCCTGAAAAGTCCCATGTTACTCAGAGTACAGTAAAACTGATTCTCCAGATCATTCTTCAAAGACTGTATAGCAGTCAGACTTATACACCATTTCATAGTACTCACACCTCCCTAGGCAGCTTACAGAGTCATCATAATGTCCCCAACATTCTGGCTCCTCATTTTACCAACCTTAGAAAGATGGAAGGCTGATTCAATCTGGAATCGGTAAGGATTGAACTCCTGGCAGTGAGCTGAATTAGCCTGCAATACTGCATTCTAATCATTTTGCTCTTACGGCTCCTTTTTTATTTTTTGAATCATCTTTTTTGCACTGAGGAGCCCATTTGTTTACTAGGGCAAATAGTGAGGCATAAAGTCTTCATATGCTGTCCCTAGATCCGTTACTCATCTGGTCTTTTGCTAATTATGAACAAGCTACTGCTAGTCGGGTTTAGGAGAGAATGGAAATTTCCCAATCCTCTCTCCCTGCTTTAAGTGCCTTATGCTCTTTAAAATCTAGGTGGTTTTTTTTTAAAGTGAGAGTTTTCTATTTTCATGTATTTCTTAATAAATCTAACTTTTATGTCAAATACAATGACTGTCCATTAGGATTCACCAATAGTTGGCATAAACCATTTTCTTCAATAAAGATATATTCCTTGAGACAATGAGCATGGATATTTTTAGTGTGATATCCTGCCACTTAATTATTCAGTATTCTTTCAATACTCTGCTTAAGTTCAGAAACATGTCTTCTAAAAACTTAAAAATTTAAGGTTTTTTTTTTAAAAAAACTTCTAAAATTTAATCTACAATTTTCAGATCAAATAGATGTTCACTAATGGTCTCTTAAACTAAGGTTTTGCTTATTTAAGTATTTTGCTCAAGTAATCTTGCAATACAACATATATTGCCTTCCAGAAGAATATCTGGGGAATAATATTGAGTTAGGTGAACAGCTTTATCATTTATTAACAAACTTTAAATTGCAGGTTGATGATTACTATCTGATTTGAAACTGAGATTAAATAATCTGACCAAGGGAAGTAAATTGATTGAGGTTAAAAAATAATCTATCATATTTGCTCCCCTTTCACAAATAAACATGAAGCCATCAGAATTATAATGTGCTATTGTACCATTTAAAATTATTAAATTCACCCTATTAAATATTAAATATTTAATTTAATATTAACTATTAAATTTACAAAGACTGACTAAACAAGAACCTGCATAGTTGATGTTCATCTTTAGATTGTCTGCCATACAATCCACCTGTTCAAGATTTGCCAGGTAAATAAAGATACCTGGCCACCAATGCTTCATTTTAGGGCCCATTCTGTCATTTAATCATCCAGAATCACAAAATGCATATGGGAGAATTTTAAAAGCAAATTGTATACTGTATTATTATTCCAATTATGTCCAAATATAATTAATTTGGAAATATTGAATTCCAATATTTCTAATACCTCCAATCTCAAACATGTACAATTTGCTTTTAATTGGTGGAAAATAAATATTTATAATTATTACATCAAACTTTAATTTGGTTATAATAGCATATTGTTGAGTGTGTCCTAGTAAGGCTGTATATAATTTTATTTTGGACATTTTATTTAACCATACTCTAACTTGGCAACATCATTATAACGCAATACTTCCAAAAGCAAAATCTATTATGAAAGTCTTGCTTTAATATTTTTACTCAAAATGAAGATTTGTTCATGCAGTAATACATCTTTTTAATGCCAATATTGCTTTCAAATTTGGCATTAAAGTTTGGATCATATTTGCTAATAACAGCATAACACAACTACAGGTGAATTTTGAAAAATATATTTTAAATATCCTATACTATGTTCCAAAGTCTATTATTCTCTTGGAAACTGGGCAATGCCCTTTAATAATAAAGACTTGGCTAGCACTATTATAGTTTGGTTACAAATATGTCTTTCTTAAATAAGGAATAATTCTCCAAATGAATCCTTTGTAAATATGTGGTTTAAACAGGTGACTCAAAATATTAATTAGATTAGTATTGGTTCTGATAATTTATTCTCCAGCGGTAGATCATCATCAGTTCTTTGTCATGACTTGATTATGAAAACAAAGGCTGTGGGATCATTCAATATAGGAATTAATAGCTAAAACCAGTGTAGGGGTTCCCCTGCAATGTTTGGAAATAATTATAGATATATTTTTCAACTTCCTAAATAATTGAACAGCTTCTATTTTGTAGTAAGTACAGAACATTCTTTTCAAAACTAGCTTAAATGTGTTGCCATCAAATATGCTATATGGTAGATGTTAAAAAAAATTCCATCTCTCAAAAATTTTATTCCTGTAATGATGCTGATCCTGAAATAGTGGATCATACTTCATTGTATTATGAATTTCATAAGAGTCTTCAGTAGGAAGTTTTCTAGCCCATTTAAAATTTAAACCAGGAATGTGTAAAAATTTCATTTGTAGATTAATTTATTATAATGTATTTATTTATTATATCTTTATCGCACCTTTATTACTTTTTAAGTATCTTGCTAGTGGATTTTCATAATATTCCTTCTTTTTCCCATTTTCCCCACAACAACCACCTTGTAAAGTAGGTTAGGCTGAGAGAGTGACTGACCCAAAGTCAATTTTCATGCTGAAGGTGAGACTAGAACTCACAGGCTCCTGGTTGCTAGGCCAACATTTTAACTATTATACTTAAATGGCTGTAGATTACAAAGGCAATAGATTTTTGACTATAAAAACATGGTTTTAGTAACAAATTAATGACCTGAGGTTTTTAGTGTATAATCTATTTTTTATTAAACAATTTACTTGTTATTCAATGCCAAGTTTAGATTATGCTGCAATTTGTTTTGGAGACTTTTCAGTATAAATAAATAAATAATAAAAGTTGCACCACTGTTCATGGGATTCTATCCGTAAGCATGAAGTGCTTCTGATGTTACTGCCAATAATATTTTGAAGTTGCTTTTCCCTAAATTAAAACAAATTATGTTGTCACAATTTGGCACAAGCTAGGCAAATGTGGTTCCAAACCAGTGCCCTAAAAATATTGCATTTCTTTCAAACTCTTTCAAAAGTTCAGATTCTATCCTGCTGGAATACAGAATGTCCTGACTATGAATTCTGTGAAGAGATGTATTTAATTCTGTTTAGTGCAACGCATCAGGATTTGTATGACAAGAACTTCCCAATCATACCCTAAGCTCACCAATGTCCCAGGTCACAGGGTCGTTGCTCTCCTGCCGGCCGATGACATACCAGATACAAGCCATCCAATGAGCCAGCAGGGCAAACATGGACATGAGCAAGGTCAGAACCATGGCACTGTACTGGGAATAGCGATCCAATTTCTGGAGCAAGCGGAGTAAGCGCAGGAGACGGACAGTCTTTAACAGGTGTACCAGGTACGTCTGGGAAAGGTAGGAAGAGAAGAACAGATTGACACAAAGTGACAGGCCACCAGAAGATACAACCAAACTCCACTTGGTCACAAAACTCAAGAAGTGATCACAAGTCAGTAAGTTAATGCATAATATTAAATATTAATGTGGTGATTTGGGGTTGATGTATAAACTCAGCTACTATATTTTTAAACCATTATTTATTGTGCTTGTCTAAGAAATCATGGACTTGTGGGATCCAAACACTATTTTTTACAGTTTCCAACCCAATTTTCATTTTATGATATGCCCAAGCTCTTTTCAGGGCTGAGTAGGTGGGAACAATGAGTTTATTTCTGGACTATGGTCCATCATAGCTCTTCCTAGTGGTGTAGCACAAATGGTACCATTGGACTAAGGCCAGATCACTGTCATCTGAAAGACAAGGTAAAACTGGCAAGTTTTGATTGGAAAGTAAGACACTGGACATTAATTGCTCCTCCTATTAGCCAAGAGGCTGTATTGAAGGCTTCAATGTTTGATCTTGATGGCATGCATATCTCAATATGCCCACCAAAAAATTGCACCATAGAGAGATGAAAGGCAAAAAAGAAAAGTGTATCCAAAGTGAAGGAGATAAGTGAGATGTGGGATTTGCAACAAGAAAAGAGTCTAAATGGAGTTCAGCTGGAATCAGAACAGTGTCTAGATGTTCAGCTAGAGACATCTTATCAGTTCTGAATTTCAAAATGTTCAACTTTTCTGTTTTTTTTTCAAGGCTTTAAGGAACATATAAAACTTAGGCTGTAATCATGATGTGTAGATATATTATTAAAGAAGACAAAGCCAGTTTTGCATTACTTTGCTTACTGGATCTTGACAAATATGAAAAAACACTCAAAGAGATTATTGGATACGTGCCCAAAACTAACTATATTTCCCTGATAGAAACAAGTGAATGTAGATGACCACATACAATATATAGACAGTGATTAATTCTCCTGAGTACTAATAATTCTGTAACCCAGACAGTGCACTTGTGAACAAGAGGGAAATGTGAACAATTCAGAGGACTTCAATTATGCAGAAAAAATGTTGAACTAAAAGCTAACTTGTTTATTGTGCATGTAACAATAATTGCCTTAACAAAATAAAACGGGTCAACAGGAAGAATTAAAGTTTTTTGGGAAAAGTGTGTGTGGGTGTGTCCCACTCAGTACCACTTGAATCTCATTTCAAGAATCATGTTTACATATTGTATCCAATTATGTACTTGTTCTTCTACATGAAGCACACTGATCAAAGTATGTCCATTTCTTTTTCAGACAATGTACTGAATTAGTATAAAAAGCCTCAGTCCTGACGTCTGCCCTGGAAGCAAAATCACCAAAAGTCAGACAGACCTTTAGGAAGAACAGGTGCCGGTATTAGAAAAGAGAAGACTGCATAGTTAAAATCTAAACTAGAGCTCTGGGATTTTGCAAGAGTGGTTATTACTGTTTCCAGTACGTATAAATAAATTATTTTATTGTTGGAAGTTAGTACCCACCCCTCTCCTAGGAAAAAATGAAATATTCCAGGAAACATTAAAAGGTAGGATATTTCCCCTAAAAGGTTAATAGAAATCTTAAGACAGAAATTCAGCCCTAGCCTCCTGCCCCCACCAGCAGATACTTATTTGGAAGACAATAGACTGAGCTAGTTTTATTTGCAATTAAAAGGCTCCTGGCCCCAGGGTGGGAGTGCCCAACTCTCCGCATGGCCCCTTGGAAGATTACATCACATGGCACAGACAAAAGATTTAACCAAGTTTGGGTCTCAAAAGACAACCTATAAAGTTACCCTTGCATGGCACCATGGGAGTCTGACAATCAATCAGAACACAAGCCCAAATTCGAACTACAGAGGGTATAAAACCCAGGGACTCTTAGCATCTCAGCCCTCTTTTCACCTGGGACTTCAAGCCATGAGGTCCTGATCCTGCTCCACCAATAAAACCATCCTTCCAAGCAGTCTCCATGTTTCCAGTGTCTTTTTCCCCACTTGGAACCGAACCACATGGATATTTCTTCTAACAAATATGTAAATTATGTAAATAAATTTACATAATTTCCAGTATATAAAAAAGTAAAATAAAAACTGTTACATAAAAGTATGCTTTATGTAACAATTTTTATTTTACTTTCTTTCAAAGTAATCTGTCCCAAACCCAGTGGACTCAAACATCAAATGAAAGGAGAAGGAGGAGCCCAAATCTATATCAAACCTAAAATATAATTACAAAAAAACCCAGCCCTTATTAAAACCCAAAATACGCATTAACAATCAACTGTGACTGACAGAAGAGTGAAATAAAAGTTCCTTGGCAGATAGTATCCCATAAGTTGGGTGCTATTCAAGAGAAGACTACCATCTCTCATCTCTGATAGATTTTCAGTAGGACCTTTAACTCATGTCTGGGTAAGCAAATTTGACTCTGGCAAGATATTGAGAGGTTTCGGTCATTTTTCTCCAACCCATGAGACAGTGGCAAGGCTTTATTTTGGCCTTAATGGCACTAGATTTTTCAGCTAATAGCAAAATAGCTGATGTATAAAGTATGTGCCTTCCCCAGAACCTCACTTCCACATACACTAGCAATGCTCCTTAAATCTAAGTCTTTAAAATATATAGTTATCTATCACATAAACTAATGATGAACTGATTTTTCAACTTAATTTTGACATAGCCAAATTATCATATTAAAAGGAATGTGTTGGTAAATCCAGGCTACACAGAGATCTTCTGAATGACTTCATTTCAAAGGGGACATGAAACTTGTTGTATCTAGTGAGGAGAGAATATGTCCAATGAGTATGAAATGCAGTGGGCTGAATGATAGAGGGAAAGAATGAGTGAAGTGGAACACACTAAAATAAAAACATGGCAGGCAAACTGAAAGAAGACCTGAATGGGAGCAGCTGCTTGGCTGCAGATTATCCCTGTCGTAAGAACTAAAAACATATGTCTTCAAGAGCATTACAATTAATGTCTGTCTATACACTGTGTTTACTATTGTTGAAGCCTTTAACATGTTCAATGGATTTTTTTACTCATGGTTTACTAGATATTAGACACACTAATTCACACAATGGAAGAATGGGTGGTAAAGGTGATGGAGTTGGCAAAGATGGAAAAATTAAATTTTAATTAAAGAGAAGAATCCATCTAATGTTGTTTCTAGTGGAAAACCATCTCTGGACTTTGTGTTGAAATTGAAAAAAATGAAACTTTAATTTTAGGTTATGATGGCTAGATTGACTTTGTTATAGAATTTTGTTGAAATACTCAACAAAAGGTTGAGGCTGTAACTCAAGGTTGTATCCTACTGCACTGAAAAAAGTTGGAAGTCACCACATTCTTCCTTCATTTTCTTTGCCCCTCTCTTCTTTTTTATCTTTCCTGATTTTATTTGCATTTTATCTCATAACAAACTTTAATAAAAGTATAAAACATTAAAAAGGTCTTCCTTTCACCCTCTCATATGAACTGTATGCAGAGTACTCTATAGCAGAGAAGATATTGGCATTTATCATTATCTTGGCATCTTATCTTGTGTAGGCCACTTTACAAGAATAACATCTTTGACCTTGTACAGTTATAAACCATCTGCTGGTGGCCATGTGGCTTAAAAGCTGGTGCCTCTGAATGGGCTTTTCTTTCTGGAAATTGACCATTTGGCTGGGACCTTTCTTATGGAATGCTTTTGCTCATTGCCAGGAGCAGATATAAAACATCACTCACCACTGGAACATTGAAGGCATAGAGGAGGTCAAAGGGCAAGGCTGCAATCAAGTCCACGAAGAACCATGTTGCCACATAGTGGAGGCAAATTGAACGTGTATTATAAACCACCTGGCCTGATTCACTAACATATGTGGTCCGAAAGTTCAAAACAATATCTGTCAAAAAAAGAAAAGGGAGAGCTCACACATTTGCCAATTCCAATTCTCCATAATTTCATGTTCTATAAAATATGCAGAATAGGAGTACACAGGGCTGTGTAGAATGCAATCCCACAAAGTGCTTTGGGGATAGCTCTTTATACCATTGTATTTTTGCCCAGGAACATGGCTGTTCTACTATATTGCCCAACTTGGTCTAGGAAACTCATAATCAGTAGAAATTGGAGTTTGTGCTTCAGTTTCTAAAGAATCACAGCTTTGGAATATTAGAATTCAATTCTTGGCATACTGAAATTTGTTTAACATCTGTTTAATTCTCTGTCTGTTGCCCTCAGATAGGGAATATTGAAAACATGGAAAATTGTGATAGTCTGAACATTCTCTAACAGAAAAGCCTCACTAAGCCCAACAGTCATATTCTATAGGGACATTATGGCTGTTTGGGGCAAAGCATTATTCAACGATCAAATGTAGTTATTCCTTGGTGCTTTCTGAGCTAGCTTGTTCTTGAAGACATTTCATTACCCTTAACTAGGTAACATCATCAGTGCTAATAAGGAGTGCTGTCTGCTGTCAATTTATATTCTAGTGACTTGTCTGTCTTTGTGGATGGGGGCGGGTATTGGAGTATTGCTCATTTGATTGTTGGTCTGAAGTTGACCTTGGAGTTAATCTATGCCTATCTGAGTGCTGATTACTGTTGGAGAGGTACTGGAGTTTTTTTCTCTTTTCAGCTGGTTGATTGTTTCTTTCTCATAGTCTATAGATGTTATTAATGTCTGTGTGTCTATTAATGGCTGATTTGTCAGAGTGCCATACTTCTAGAAAGTCCTTGGCATTTTCAGACTTGGCCTGGTCTAGGATTGTCAAATTTTCCCAACTGAAACTATGTTTAAATCTGTCTATATGTTGTGAAATTAAAGAATTTTCATCATGTCTTCTAACTAGCAGTTGGTGTTCCTCAATATGTTCTCCTAGTCTTCTGCCTGTTTATCCTACATAGTGGTTGTTGCAGTTCTTACATTGTATGTTGTAAATGACTTCTGGGTTTTTTTTCTAGGGTTGCTGGGTCTTTTGGTTTGCTTAAGATGCTTTGGAAGGCTTTAGTTGGCTGGAGAAAAAGACTCCAGCACTTCTCCACCAGTAATCAGCACTCAGATCAGCAGAGATCTGTGTTGGCGAATCTATGGCACAGGTGCCACAGGTGGCATGCAGAGCCATCTTGCTGGGGACACAAGCTGTCAGCCAACTTACCTCCAGCTGAGCATGCACATGTGATTGCACATGCATGCATGCACAATTGTAGACAGCCAGTAGGTCGTTGAGCCTCCGCTGTGCGTGCATGCGCACGATTGCAGCAGGAAATCCAGCTGGTCTTTGGAGTTCTCCTGCGCATGCACACGAATGTCTGCATGCAGTGTGCATGCATTGCACATGCAAAAGCTGCATGCATGCATAAATGGTGCAGTTGCACATGCAGCGTATGTGGAGGAGCCGCACACAAATGCAGATGGCACGTGCAAAGCGCATACTTTTCAGCACTTGGTAAGTAAAAGATTCACTGGCATAGATTAACTCCAAGGTCAACTTCAGACCAACAATCAAGTGAATAATACCCCAATACCTGCCCCCCACCCACGCAGACAGACAAGTCACCAGAATATAAACCGACACCAGACAGCACTCCTTATTAGCACTGATAAGTTATGGGTAATGAAATGTCTGCAAGAAGACAAGCTAGCTCAGAGAGCACCAAGGAGCCCTCATTTTAACCCCGAGCTACAAATTTTTGCCTTTATTGGTAGTATATTCCATTACAATGCAGGTATAGAACCAGTACAAGACTTTACTAAGTGAATAGTTAGACACTTAACATTTGATAATAACAATGTTGTTCTGATCACAGAACAGTGAATAATTTAATGTTCTAACTACTGTTATTAAAATGGTAATAATTACTCAATTACCAGTTTTATTTTTCTATTATATTTTACCCTGCATTACTGTAAAGAGCAGGTACAGAGTGATCAAAATGTATGGCTCTGGGTCAAAATAAAGTCTATCATTCATTTTGTGTCTGGAAAAAAAAAATAAAGTGAATGAAAAATCTGGGACCCTTTTTTATTCCTCAGGTTTGATAGGTTTTATAGGCAACATAATTGTCTTAAGTGTTGCAATTGCTTAGGGCAGGGGTCGGCAACCCGCGGCTCTGTATCCGCATGCGGCTCTTTTGGAGCTTTGCCGCGGCTCCGACAGCAGCTCCATGCGAGGGGGATAGCTCCGCCGGCTGCC
>JAEANM010013214.1:0-14498 GCA_017656035.1 Myanophis thanlyinensis | reverse complement strand
ACTCCTAAAGAGAACCTCAACATCCTCATCTCTGCTACCTCCATCTCTGCTTCTTGTCTTTTCCTCACTGCTACAATCTCTAACCCATACAGCATAGCTTGTCTCACCATTGTCTTGTACACCTTTCCTTTGATTCTCGCTGACACTCTTCTGTTACACAACACTCCTGACACCTTTCTTCACTCATTCCAACCCACCTGCACTCGCCTCTTCACCTCTTTCCCACATTCCCCATCACCAAATACTTAAACTCCTGCATCTTTTTGACTTCAGCCCCCTGTAACCTCACTGTTCCACTTCCCTCCCTCTTGTTCACACACATGTATACTGTTTTACTACGACTGATCTTTATTCCTCTTCTTTCCAGAGCATACCTCCACCTTTCCACGTGTTTCTCCACCTGCTCTCTGCTCTCACTACAGATCACAATATCATCCGCAAACATAATTGTCCATGGGGATTCCTGTCTGACCTCATCTGTCAATCTATCACCATAGCAAACAAGAAGGGACTCAGAACCGATCCTTGATGTAGCCCCACCTCTACTTTGAACTCCTCTGTCTGATCTACAGCACATCTCACTACTGTTGTACTCCGATACATATCCTGAACTACTCTGACGTACTTCTCTGGCACTCCTGACATCTTCATACAGTACCATAACTCCTCTCTTGGCAGTCTGTCATACGCTTTCTCTAAATCTACAAAGACGCAATGTAGCTCCTTCTGACCATCTCTATACTTGTTGAGAATAAAATAAATTATTGATAAAATTACTGTTTAAAATGTATGACGAAAGCAAAACTTGAATAACCAAGTCATACCAGCATGACTTGATAATACTTTATATAAAATGTAGGACACTAAAGTATAGACAGTTTTCAAACAGAACTATATTGTTTTTCATAAATAACAGAAAGTGACAAAACTATGAAAAATTATAGTTTTAGGGGACAAATCACTCATGCTTGAGAAATTATCAATAGCATTTCATTCTTAAAATTATTTTGTTAAGATCTTATTAGGGAAAATTATGTAATTTTTCTTAAATAAAGATACATTTTATATGTATATTTTGTGTATGTATATATACATATATATGTATATGATACATATGTACCTATGGTATAAATTTAACATGAAATGACTATTTGGCTGATTTCCAGCAAGATGTAACCACATTACTGCCTACACAGAGATAACTAGTTTCATTATTACTGCAACTACAGCTATGCATTAAACGTCTAAAAACTAGATGCTCAAATTACTTTTTATTTAAACAAAAGCCATGTCCCTTCCCAGATATATTTTACACTTTGGGAACATTCATGGTAATTACTGAAGCAGATTCTATTATATGAGTTTGCTAACTGAAAACAGACACATTGATGTCAAGAGTTTTCCAATACTCTGGACAGAAGGCATCACAAGTATGAGTCATGTGCTGTGAATATCACATAACTTTGACTGGAAGATGGAGTTATCTCTCCTACAGAGAGAAAATAAAAGCAATTATCAACATATTTAATTTTACATAGATTTAGCTTAAATGTGAAAAAAGCATAACTTAAACTATTTTTAAATATGTAATGTATAATTCTAGCTATTTAGTCATACAAATTCAGCCTGGTTCCAGAATCATTATAGTTCTTCCAGGTTCAAGTTTTTATTTGTCTATGAAGTTCACCAGGCAATGTTATGCCATTCACTATTGCTGAGCCTAATACATCATAAGGGGTGCTATAGGAATAAAATTAAAAAATAAAAACATACCACCATTTAAGAAAAGCTGTTGAATGGTAACATTGTTACAATGAAAGGGGGGAATTTTATTAAATTTGCATAAGCAGTATTAATATGATTAAAATTAATCCAAATAAGAAGAAAATGGTCCTAGTCAGGACATTTGCTACCCAAATCAGCATATCTGGATATGACAATTTTAGCTTCTCCTACATGAGTGTTTCCATGTAATGTCATGATTAGGACTCTTCACTTCAGTTCAATCCTTTGTTGTAAATGCATAACATGTGTGCAGTGAAATTGAATGAATTGAATTCATTACTCGTTAGGTTGATTCAGCAGCTGAAAGCATGCCTGAAAAAGGCAACCATGTACAGTATCTGTCTCAAACAAGTGGGACTTCAATTCAATTTCAATTTTGCTGCACACATGTTGTGCATTGACAATAAAGGATTGAATTGAATTGAATGTGATGCTCCCTCGTTATAGTTACTTCTACAGAGAAGCTGGTAAGGTGGGAAGCAGTAATGCTCAGTCCAAATAAAACCATCATGTAGACAAGATGCGGGTATATTCCAGCCAGAAGGCTGAGAAAAGAAAACCCAAGAACCTGTTGACTTGAAAAAGTGGGGGCAAAGGCTATAAATGTCTAAATGGTTCAGGATTGGGTCCTAAAAGTAGCCTCTGAACTGTCATTAAGATCAATCAAGTTGATAGATAGCATTAAGTAATTTCAATAATAGAGTCACATTAGCAAATTTTCTCTAAGATGATGCGCCCCCTATATGAAGACCTACTTTAATTTTTTTTAACAAAATTACTTAAATTTAAATAGATCTATCATGTGGAATTCAGAATTTAAATCTCACCTCTTTCTTAAACTTCCTAGATGAGTGCTTATGTGTTATATCAGTTTTATCTAAGTGAATAAGGAAGTATAATAGGCAAAAATTGGAATGGTACATCCAATTCAGAACCACACTGAGAAAATAGTTGGAACTACTAGCAATGGCAGTTTTCTTGAATACAGAGGATCTGATTTATCAGATTTGCTATCAGAAAGAACAATTGTGCATACAAGGCTGACTCATAAAAGCATTTACATAACTTGGTAGTTTTCAAACCAATCTCTAAACCATTTCACTAAAAAGCATTATGATTCACAAAACTGCTTCTGGTGATCACAGATGGCTCATTTCTACCTATATATCAGCTTTCAGTCCAACAATTAATAGAACAGAAGAATACTTGATAAAATTCTACTAAGTCTTTGCAGGCCTTATAATGTAGCTTCCAGTTTTTTTTAAAAAAACGCTCTTGTGTTATGTGATCTTTTTTCAATTTATTTTTAAAGAACTATTCTAAGGCAGAGGTCCTCAAACTTTATTGGTTAATAGCACCCCAAGGACCATAGCAAAGTCACCTGTGCTATTTAGTAATAAACTGGTATCTTGGGAAACCACAGCGCACAATTTGGCAACCATCTTTTTAAAGGTATTTTTACTGTTTAACATATATTGTGGGCTCAATTAAAATATATTCTGGACTCAATTGTGATCATAAGTTGAGGCCTACTTGTATTTTGATTTATGGCAGGTAACAAGCCATGGTAGACTTTCTACAAGTTAGATACAATAACAGATTGTTAACAGAGGGCATTGAAGTTTAACTGCTGTTGGTTTATCTATTAACGACCTTTTTTATATATATAGTAGATACATGACACAATTGGTAGCAAATAAATTTGCAAAAAAAATAAACTATGGGTCTGTTTTGCAAGGGGAAGAAACTATTATTGCTGTAATATTTATATATTTTGAATATATTTTGATATATATTGCATATTTATCAGTATTCAACTAGGGAGGCCAACACATGTTCTTGCCTTTTGTTTCTTTCATTACATGCTTCTTACCTTGTGTTTTGTAATTATTTTCTGTTTTGAAGTTTTTATTTTAACTTTCTGAATAAACTAAAAATTTATTGAAAAATATACATAAAACTTTTAAAGATATGACAGAATACCTTTCTGCATGCAAAATCTCAATTTGGCTACTGATCTATGATCCTGTATAAATTAGAAGAACCCTTCTGAATGGGCCAAAAGACCATCTTATGAAGAAATAGGATACCTGTTTAAGGACTTTAATAAACATTTTCAGATAACTCTTAATGGTTCTGCTTCAGAAAAACAGATATATGTCTTATAATATATGTATGTTTGACAACCATCTATGTTACAAATAATCACTTTCTCCAGAAAGCCAAAACATAGACACTTTTTATAAAATGGATGTATTAGGCCCAAACTGTCCAATAAATATATATTTTGGCAAATGAACAAATACTAAAAGGTAAAGAAAAGAAAGCACATTTGCAAAAATTGGTAAATTACTGCAGCCAAATCAGACAAATGATTTAGCAGAAACTTTCGAATAGGGAAAACCAAATTACAGTTGCACTCTTCTCTGTTGCAAGAATTTGTAAATTTAATATAAAAAGAGTATTTGTATTAGAAGAAGATATTGTTTCAGAAGGTTATTTGCTACTTTATTTTTTTACAGTGCTTATAAAGGTATGTTCCCCTTACACATACAGGCTAATTGTTCCTGACTCTAGAAGGTGGTGCTCATCTCCATTTCTAAGTCGCAGAGCCAGCACCGTCTGATGATGATTCAGTGGTCATGTGGCCAGCATGACTAAATGCCAAAGGCAGAGATCTGTTACTTCCCACCAAAGTGGTCACTATTTTTCTACTTGCATTTTTTACATGCTTTCTAATTGTTAGGTTGGCAGAAGCTGGGAGAAGTAATGGGAGCTCAGTCCATTATGTGGCACTAAGGATGAAGAAGAAAAATGACAGAAGAAGCCACGCCCATGCTTGGATTCTATTCTCCAGCACTATGGAGAACTGCCGAACTGCCAACCTTTCTGATTGACAACCTCAGTGTCTTAGTCCCCTGAGCCACCATACCGCTTTGAGTGCTCATAGATTGCCCCAATTTCGAAGGACTTTGGTGGCAATAACATTAAAAATAAAATAAACAAATAATAACAAAATTGAGAACAGTAGCAATAACAAAAACAACCCACAGAAACAAAAATAAACCCCTAAATAAGATCTGGAATAGGTATACAAAGTTAATGAATTGGGATTAAAGTACATTGAATAAAAACAAAACAACTTTAATTTGAGTACACAATTGAAGTAAAATAGAAGCTGCATATTTTTCGTGAAAAGAGTAGGGGTTATTTCAGAAAAGGCCTCATTCTACTCCCCACTTCACAAACTTCATGTAAGGAGGAATTTTCTACCAGGTCCTCTCCCAATGACCAGACTGGACAGGGACAGATTCTGGCAAGGTATTTCCTTTTATATCCTAGTATATTAGATCATTTAAAGTTTTAAAGTAAATGACCAGTACTTTAGATTAGGCCCAGAAGAGATTTCAGTGGAGATTTGACATTGAAAAATAACAGGCCATTTTTGTGATTGAATCCATGACAGTTTCATGCAGAATACATATCATTTGTCATGGTATGCAAAATATTCTGTAGCAGAAGAGCCAATAAAAACATTTTCTTATCGAGCTCTCTTAGTTATTCATAACTTTGACAAATTGCATCCATATGGTTTGAAAACCTATGTATTTTATTTTTGTGCTTAAGAAATAATTTTAGTCCTTTGAATCTTAATTATTTACTATTTCTGTGTTTAAGAAAAATGATATGCCATTTTCCTACAAAAATTGAATTAACAGAAGAAATAATGGATTGTTAACCTTTTTATTATTTCACATTATTATTATTGAAGAGTTACAAGAACTAGAGGAAAAATAATAAGTGGTTAATGGTCACAATGCTCATCACAAAACTGGAATTCATCAAAGGGAAATACTAGTTACAGAGTTCACTGTAAGTCTTGAATCCTATTCCTACAAGAACTTCATACAAACCGAACTGATGCACAGCCTTATTATAGAAGTCTTTCCTGAACCCTGTAAGCCTCTTTCTCTTTCTCTATCATGTTTTCAGTGTTCTTTTCTATCACATAGTTTATGAAATTAAAATTATATTTCACATACCGGTTAAGAAATAATTAATTTTATAGTGTTACCAGTTAGTTATACTCAAGTAAGATATAAGAAATGTACAATCTTCAGTCATCTTATTTTTTTACTTCCTTGCAGCTTTCTTGCAGTAAACTAATTAAAGAGAAGTCCTTGAAAAATGAGTCATCTCAAATAAAATCCAACCAGCAAGAAAATAATTAACTAAGAATTGACACAAATCATACAATAGTGGTGCTTAAAATATTGTGAACCCTTTTGAATGTTCAGTATCAGTATTTCTGTATGAATATGACCTAAATATGATACAAGTTCTAAAAGTAGATAAAGAGAACTCAATTCAATAGTCACAAACACTGTATTTGTTCATTTATTTATTTAAAGAAATATTCCATACATATTTGTCTCTGGGGCAAAATATATGAATCTTTTCTTTCAATAACTAATGTGCTCTCCTTGGCTGGCAATAACTGAAACTAACTTTTTTTATATAACTATTCAACAGTCTTGCACATCAGCTTGGAGGTTTGTATAGATTACAAGATCCTATTTTTATTCCTAATGCTATTCTCTTGATCAATCAGTGGAGAATTCTAATATACAGTATATCTAACAACCATGCTCAGGAATAAACCCAGATCATAGCTAATATTTTGTCAGATAGATTATATAGAATATATAAAATTTAATTCTTTATTGGCCAAGTATGATTGGACACACAAAAAATCTTGTAGCCTGTTGTGCCTAAATGCATTTTTTTAAAACTTTGGAACATAAATCAAATATGTGCTATCTTGTAGCATGATTCATTCTACTGCAGATTTTGAAGATTTAGTTTTTTTCTTTCTCTCATAATCTTATTTTCACCTGAAATATAATGTAATTGTAAAATTGTAAAAAAATACTCTACAAATCTTATAGAAACACAAAATTATATGAAAAGTTTTTCTGCAGCCTTCAGTTCTTTCTGAAACTATACTGCATTCTTTGTTATTTGTTGCACTTATGTGTTATCAATATTAATAAAACATAAATGCTTCAACCCCAATTCTATGTACAAAAGTTAGGGAGTGATAGCTTTGGACCTTCTCTTACATGAAAAAAAACTGTATTTAGTCTAATATAATTGAAATCATCCACTGGCTTATAAACAATTATGGTTTAGTTATGTTGCACGAACTCTTAGCCAATTAGTTTATTTGCCAGACTACATCAAAGCAAACAATGAGTAGTATGCTATATAAATTCAAAGTTCTTGCTGAAGAAAATGAACAAACTGAAGGAAACAGGAAAGAGGTTCTGATCTGTATCTTACCCTATATCCCAGTTTGTACCCAAAATAACTGTACCCTACTCATTCTTCCCATTCCATGTCTGTCTATAATATGACATATCTCCATCCATTCCAAGTTTCTCTTTAAGAGTCTGTTGGTAAAAAAGCGAAGGGAGATTCTTAATTTAGCATATTTTAGGCTTGCCAGGTGCTGGAACTTGCCAAACTTATTATAGCTAGAGGAGGCTGGGAAGCTATACTGTTTCAGAGAGGAAAAGAAGCTGAAGGAGCAGCAGAACCAGAAAGAGGAGAAAAGAATATATAGAAAAGGCATAATCCTATTTAAGGAGAAATATTGCTATGTTCTTAATAAAAATATAATTCTGACTGCCCACTATATATTAAATAAATACATGCAAATATACTGTCTTTGGAAAAAAGTGGAGGTTAGCTCATGTATGTGGCCAGTATAATTATTAATAATTGTGTATTTCCAAAAATTGGATGAACTAATGGTGTAAGTTTTTATGCTAGAAAAAAACAATACGAAGCAATTATGCAACATTAGTTATTAATAGCTTAATTTCCTTTATTCTTTCCTCTGAAAACGGGTGTTGGTCTTACCTGATACACTCCTTCTCAGTGAGCTGAGAGAGAATCCAAGGAATGTTTTATCTCTGTCATGTAGCTCTATAGATCGAGTCTGTCAATCTTGAAACCACATCTCCTCTCCTGGAGACTCCCAGTTTTGACAAGGATATAAGATTGACATCCATATTTTCCATCTCACAGGTATCCCGGTATAACATGTTGTGTTGGACCGGACAGCTGATAGGGTGGGGTTGCATTCTCTCTCAGTGAACTAAGGAGCAGTGTATTAGGTAAGACCAACACATTTTCTCCAGTGTGCTAGAGAGAATCCAAGGAATGGGACATACCAAAGCTGATATGTGTTAAGGGCAGGTGCTGGCCTGGTCCTGAGACCTGGAGACTGTGTGAATCTGTTGCAAAACCTGCCTGCCAAAGGCTATGTCCACCAATGCAAATGCATCCAGTCAGTAATGCCAGATGAATGGGGACAGGGAGAACCACATTGCTGCCCTGCAAACCTCTTTGATTGATGCCTGTGTAGCCCAAGCCACAGTGGTGGCAGCACATGTGGAGTGAGCTGTCACTCTCCATGGCAGTGCCAGAGCCTGTATCTCATACACTTTTGCTATGCAAGCTCTGAGCCACCTACCAATCATCAAGGGATAATCTTTTCGCCTAGGGTGGAAGACTAAAAGGACACAAAAAGGGACTCTGTCTTTTAGCCACTAAAAAGGCTACCTTAAGGGTCAGGTACCTCAGCCTTGAAGATCTCAAATGTTCAAAAGGCTCCATCGAGTCTGCATTGAGAATCTTGGATGAGTCCCAAGTAGGGTACCTATGTACTGGCGGTGGGCGTAAGTTGGTAGCCCCTTTAAGAAAACTGTGCACAACCGGGTGCTGTGCAATTCTCTCAAGGCTACCACAGGACAGCACTGAGAATAAGGCTGCTACCTGTCTGTGCTAGGTGCTCAGTGGTAGTCCCTTGTCTAATTCAGCCTGTAAAAATGGATGTCCTGAGCCTGCTGATCAGCTCCCCGAACAGCTCAGGATAAAAGCCGCCACTATGAATGGTCTATCGGCCTGTGGCTCAGCCAGTTTGGCTGGACATTGGAGGTTCCAGAAATGTGGTCCGCTCTGACTGAACGGAGGTGTCATTCTGCCCAAACACCCAGAGTCCAAGCCTCCTCCATGAGAGGTTTTGAGTGTGTTCCCCCTTGTCAATTTATGTGTACCTTACCAGTCACATTGTCTGTAAGTATCGAGACATGGGAATCTAAGACAAAATTCTGGAATTGCTTCAGGACCAGCCAAATTGCTCTGAGCTCTAACAAATTTATGTTGTGTGCATGGTCCAGGTAAGACCATTGTTCCTGTGGCATTTGGTTCTGGCAATGCACGCCACAGCCAAATAAGGCATCTGTGGTGATCATAATCCTGTCTGGCTCCTTGAACAGACAACCGGCCTCCATTGCCTGGGAAGTCCACTACTAAAGCAACTTGCGAATTCCTGCTGGCACAGTCACCTTGCAGCTGGGACAGGAGCTTGAGTGTCACTGTGCGAGATGACTGTACTTGAACAACGAGCGATCTGATGCTCTCTCAACTTTCCATGGAGAGGGAGACCACGCGTGCCAGAGTATTTATATACGTCCCTAGGTGTAATAGTCGGGTGGTCAAAATTAGGTGGCTCATGGCTCGATTGACTGAGAGGCCATGTTGCTAAAGTATATGGATCATCTGTTCTAGATCGTCTACTGTCTGAGACCATGAATGGGATTCACTAAGGATATCATCCAAGTAAAACTGGACCCAGATTGCCATAGTTCTTAGATGGCCCAATAGTGGAGCGAGAATTTTTGTGAATGCTTTTGATGAAGATGACAGACCAAAGATTAGAGCTCTGTATTGGAAATGACTCCCTGCATAATAGAACCTGAGGAATTTCTGGTGGTTTGGCCGAATTGGTACATGCAGGTACGCCACCGTCAGGTCTATAGACGTCAGGAAGTCATCCTCCTTGATGCCTTCCAGTAAGATCTGGAGCGATAGCATTTTGAATTTTTGATACTTCAAATGAACGTTCAATCTTTTTTGGTCTAGAATTGCTCTTCATTCCTCCAAAGCTTCTAGAATTACAAATAAAATCAAATGGAAGCCCTGCTTCTGTTGTTATAGTGGAACTGCCTGAATTGCTCTGATGTCCAGGAGTTGCTGTATTGCAGCTCTCATGAGCAACCTCTTTGCATGTGACTTTGAAACAGGGCACCTGACAAGAACCTCTGGGAGAGTGGAGAGGAACTCTGGAGTCAGGCCAAATTTCATCGTGTTTCTCACCCATTTTTCAGACATTGTCTCTGCCCATCCATTGGCAAAGGTCAAGAGCTGACCCCCAATGGGCAGATCTAGTTGATTGTCACTTGTTTCTACAAAATGGCTGGCTTCAATTGCCACAAAAGGACCAACAGGATTGGCATTGTGGTCTGCCTCTATACCCGGTATTGTTCTGCCATTTGTTCTGACAAGGGACGAAGGTCCTCTGAGGGAACTCCACCAGAGTCTACTGAGCCCTTGGGGCCAGAGTCCTGACGTAAGGCCCATTTTGTGTCCCAGCTTCCTGCTCATGGGAGGAAGCATCTTCCTATTCTTTCCTGTGTCTACTAGAAGATGGTCCAATGCTGCCCCAAGTAGTTTATCCTCTGTAAAGGGAGCTGATGCCAGCCACCACTTATGTCTTGGGTCAGCTTGCCAGTGGCAGAGCTACAGCAACCTATGGGTGGCCACAGAAGAAGCCATGGCCCTAGAGGTGAACCTTGCCGAAGACAGGGTGGCGTCAGCTGAGAATTCTGCAGCTGCTTTTATCTTGTTGACATCCTGGTGTGACCAGATGTCATCCATTGGAATTCTTGATTGCAACTGCCTCATGCACAAGAGGAAAGCCCAGTTAAAAAATGAGGCCTTGACCATCCAGGCAGCCGCCTAGTGCTTCTTTCATAGTGTAAGTTCCAACTACCTGTCAGGCCCTCGTCCATGTTAGGTGGTATGAAGGAAGGTGCTACTAGGGCGACAACCGGTATATCAACGATTGATGGTTGTAGTGCTAGGTCAAAATCTGGAACCACATTGAAGTATCTCCGGTCATTGGAGCTGGGATTTGGAAGTGTACCAGGCAATGCCCATTGTCTTTGCATCACATCTCTAAATAGCTGGGGCAGCGATACTCTTCTGTTACTGTGGTTAGTTCAGAGAATAAAAACTCCAAGGAAGAATCAACTCCTGTAGCCTTGATTCCCAAATGGGTAGTTGTCAGGGTTCCACACATCATCAGCAATGGAATCAGAATTCCAAAGAAACAAAAGTCCATAGAATAAGATTTTATTGAAGACATTGTACTGGTACGGTCTGGAGAAATTTTGAATCTAAAATTCCTGGGCTTTCTCCACCCAAGTAAAACACAAAGTTCCACCCGACTAATTATCACATGTTAAATTCTCACCAACCCCTTCAAAGAAAGTTCCAACGTTTTTTACAGGACTTCCCCTCGCAGGTGTTCACAGTCCAGAAAAACTTTCCCATAAGAACTATGTTAAAAGAATGCAGACTAGATAACAGCCCTGAGTCGGTTCTATCGACCTCCACTCCTCCAACCCGTTGGCCTTGCAGAAATAAAATGTGTCAAAGCTAAGAGGCCGACAATATGCAAATATAATATGCAAAGCAATGGCTAATACTTTTCAGAAAAAAAGCCCCCAATCCAAAGTCTCCTTTTAGTCTTTGACAGGCTGCCTCCCTCTTCAATGAAAGGCATTTTCCATTGGGTCGTTACTGGCTTCCTCGTCACTCGGCTCAGGTCTACTCTGAGGAGTCAAGATGTCCTCTTCCTCAGGCATTGGTTGGAGGGCTTGCATCGCTTGCTTCGTGGCTTTTCCTCCCTCTCTGGGTTTGTGTGGAGGGGCCTTCTTTAGTTTAGCTGAGGCTGCCAGCTTTGCCGGAGGCACTGGAACTGGCATGAGGCATTTGGATGCCCAATGGCCCATCAGTCTGCATCTGAAGCACCTCACTTGTCATGCTGTGGGCTCGCTGGCTGGGTGGGCTGGCTGCGCTTTTGGTCATCTTCCCATCGGTTTTTGTGCCAGTTTTGCCATCAGGGCCTTCCAGTAGGGGTAGCTCTCGAGATGTATCACCACAATTAGGTGATACCAATCTTAGATCCTCTCTGGGGCCCCACATATCCCACACTCTTTCCGGAGTTTGGGATCTAAGCTTCTTTGTAGTAATGGATCAACAGTTGGTCAGGCTATTCTCGGGGCTTTCTGGCCACCCGGCAGAACTCCCAGATGTAATTTTTGGGGTGCCAGCCCTTTTGCTTGATCACTTTGATTTCCGCTTCTGTCCCCTCCCTCTGAACATTATCTTCGAAGTGGTCACTCAAGGCTTACATGAACTGGAAGTCATCAAGCTCAGGTGCATCTTGATTATTCAGTTTGGCGACCCATTCCGCTGCCTCCCTATCGTTCATCCCCTTGGCTATTGCTATCATTTCTCGCTCAGTGGGATAGCGTTGTCCATGAGCTTCGAAGTGTATTTGGATACGGTTTAGGAAATAGGGCAGTTTCGAGGGGGTCCCATCAAACGTTGCCTTGAATGGGGGCGGTCTTGGCGGTATTCTTGACCTTGTTTAACAGAGGTTTGAACAGAACTGGTTTGAAGAGGCCAAGGGTAGATGTCTGTGACTGCCCCTTTCTCCTCAGACAATCCCAGGTCTTCCTCCTCAGAATATGGTCCCTGACTGTGCTGGGATGACATTGGACATCTTGGTGCCTGCAAATCCATATATTCACTGAAGTCTTGCTGAGCATGGAAATAGCCCTGAGGCTGCCTCTACTGGAAGCTTAGTTGCTGGAGGGCAGAAGGCCTGGAGGCCTTGCACAATCCCTCTGGTAATAGCCTGGGATATTAGGTCATTTAGCTGAGGAGGCAGGACCACAAAGACTTCACCCAGGCAAAGGCCTGCTGCAGTTAGTATGAAGGTTGTCACAGGCCCATAGGTCCTATGTATTGTGGGCTCTATGTGTGCCTTTATGAACTGTCTGTTTGGCTCCAGGGAGAAAGGCCCTGCACTATAAGGGCCATATGGGTCAGTGTGTTCCCCTGCATCTTCTGGCATGAAATCCGCGGTCTGGCTGGATTGCATTGCTGTTGGTGCCATGCAACCGGGTCTTGGAACCTCTTGGTCCTTCTGCTGACTGGCAATCTCCCTGTCAAGTGTCTTTTGACACCTTCTGGCATCTGCCTCCTCTGCCCTAGTGGGCTTCTTGGTTCTTTTGGCTTTTGCCTTTATCTTTGCAGCAGCATCTGCAAGCCCAGACTTGCATTTGGGTGGCACAGTCTGTGAGCACTGATCATGTGGGGGCAGTGTGTATGTGTGTGAGCTCACACTCACATTTGTAGATGTTTCCTCCATTCTGCATGAGTCTGCCTGGAAGAGCAGTGAACTCTTGTCCCACAGGGCTGCAGCTGCTAAAAGTTACAATTTGATTGATGAACAGAAGGTAAGGGCAGACTTGCCTCCTCAGCGGGAATGCTGCCTAGGCTGTTATTTCACCACAAAAGTATGCACCGGATAACCGGGCAGGGACTATTGTTGCCAGTCAGGAGACTGTTATGCCCAACCAGTGGGGAAATCTGTCATTTGAAGTCCTTCTACTGTCCAGTTCTTGTCATGAAGGTACAACTATGTCCACTAGGTGGGTGAAGCCTGCCTATTCCCTCGCTTAAGGCTGCTGTGGCAGGCATATTGGACTGACCTAGCCTGTTGAAATGGCTTTTAAAATGGTGCCTGTCTCTGAGGCCCTGGAGAATGTGCCTGGTGTGCCACTCTTCCACTGTCACTGGCAGTTATGCTGCAAAGTTTCCCGATTAAATAAGCTGGGATGCCCCTCCTGGAGGCTAGGCTATGAATTTTCCCGGGCCTGCTCCCATCCACAGTGATTTCTTTGCCCAAAATGGGGTCCACACCTTGTACTGTGGTTTAATATGGCATCTGAATGGCGAGGATAGGCCTTGGGGCTTTAATTAGCCCCCAACATGGCACTTGTTCCCCTTTTGGTGAGGGGAGCAGCCTGCCGGTTAGCCCAATTGGCTTAAAAAGCCTCGCCTGAGCCCTGCTTGACTGGCTGCAGAATTTGGCTGAGGGGACAGGATTCCCACTAAAACAAAGGCCTCAGCTACAGTGTAAAATTGCTGCCGGCCCTAGTTGGCTATATCAGGGGCATCAGGAGGTGGTTTTTGGTCCTCCTGTGGCCCATTTCCCGTAAAAAAATTTCACTGTGGGTCCTTGAGAGCTCCAACATCTTCCTGGCTACCCCAGCAGTTAATCACCTTTTAAAACGGATTTACTCCCACCTCCCTGGGGTGAGAACAGCTCAGCAGAGCTAATTGGTACTCTCCAAGGATATCCTGTCAGTTGGCTAGCACAATGCTTTGTAGCATTTTGTAAAGCCACTCCTAAGCAGAGCCCTGACCTTCGCGCAGGGATTTTACCAGCCACTCAGTGTAATTGAAGCTCCAAAACGCTTCTTCTAGTCTTTCTTTTTCTTTCTATTTCAATAGCTTAGATCGGAAAAGGAACTGTCAATCAAAGACTGCCGTTCAATTTCCAGACAGCCAGCTGTAACCAAGCTGGGTCTGGATGCAGGATCTTGCCTTGTCGTAGTATCATCTTATCCGGGGGAATCCGCCAGGGCCTGCTCGAAGAGAGGCTGTGAAGGTCCGCAAACCAAGCCCTTCTGGGCCAATGTGGTGCTACTAGAATAATGTTCGCC
>JAEANM010013213.1:0-14498 GCA_017656035.1 Myanophis thanlyinensis | reverse complement strand
GTTTGGAACTTCAAACTATATTTAAATAATCAACATTACATGTGCGTATAGGTCTATACTGAAAAAAATAAATATTTCAGGTATACATTTAATGTATAATATTATAACATAGTTATCATAATATATGTACTGAATAAAATAACTTAGGCTAATAATAAAAATAAATGTCAAAATGATACACAAACACACACACACACTATAAACTCATTCACATTTTTTTATTATTAGTCTGAATTATTTTATTTGCCTATTTGTTTTATTTAATTTATATAACTGGTCCTCTCACATAAAGCAGCTCTGGGTCTCTAACACAATTAAAATATCCATGAAATAAAAAATTGCAATAGAAAAACTGCATAAGAAAACAAAAGAAAGGTAAACTAAGTTTCTCAGTTAAGTTGTTAGTAACAAATTCATTCACTTTTCAGAGTCAATCACCTCTCACCTCTGAGAGAGAAAAAAATCAAGTACTTAGAAGACTTATAAAAGGCCAGTTGGTTTGGAATTAATCTAATCTCAAAAGATACGGGTTTTCTGATACAGGAAAGCCATGTTTCCTGAGTCTGCCAAGTGAACTCTTTAATTGACAGGATCTGGCGCATGTACCTTCTGCCATATCTGATAGAGCGAGCAACTAATGAGAGAGAAAGAGAGAGAAAAAGAGACTGCAAATATTCTAGACTATATACGTGCATAAAAGTGATAGCCAGCCCCTTAGGCAACACTCAGAAGCTTATTGGGAGCATGAGCGTACCAAGCCAGATCCTTAATTGTTCATAATGCCACATTCTGGACCACTTGTAGTTTCCAGATAGTCTTCAACAGCACACTGCAGCAATCCCCTTGGGAGTTAACCAAAGCATGAGACACAGTGTGTGCTACCATCTGACTGAGGAAAGAGTACATCAAACCAAGTTAAACAGCAGCTCTCCTGTCCATGGCTATCACCTGCTCTTTGAATAGAGGTCATGAATCCAGGAGGACACCTCCTGCAAAAGTGTTTACCAGTTCTTTCTGCAGCAATACCATCCAGAACTAGGGATAAAGAAATCATTGAGTCAATGAGCCCTGAAACCCTCAATCATATTTGGGTTAAACTGGATTCTGTTCTTTGCCATGCAAAGCCCCACAGCCTTCAGACACAAAGACAGTTCATGTTTAGTGTCATTTGGCTGGCCCACAGAAGAAATATACAACTGGGTGTCATTTATTAATTTACTTGCATGGTTTATATGGCTGCCCATCTTACACAGGTGACTGCACCCAAGAATAAGCAATAACTCATTCATAAAAAAAACCACATTAAATCCACAGTAGTGATAATCCTTGTGCTGTTTATTAACTTTGCCCAACAGTTCTTATAGATCAGTGATGGCTAACCTTTTCCGGACCGAGTGCCCAAAGTGCATGCGTGATGGCACAAATGCATGCCCATGCACCTGAACCCCCCAAAATGCAATGCATGTATGGTCCCCGCAAATGAGACCTGCCCCTTGCACATGCTTGCGTGGCTCCCCACATGCACCCTGCACATCCACGTGACTCCTGCATGTGCCCTACCCCCATGCATGTTCCTGTGCCCCCTACACATTCACTCATACACCCCTGCACATGCCCCCCCGCACATGCACTGCAGAGACCCGAAGAGCAGCTAGCTAGCAGGAGGCGTGCATGCATGCACAGCAGAGATGAACTGGGGTGACAGCTCATGTGCCATCAGAGAGGGTGCTGCATGCCACCTCTGGCACATGTGCCATAGGTTTGCCATCATGGTTATAGATGCTAAATAGAAGTGGGATGAGCATAGAGCTTTGAGGAACCCTGCATAACCAGTGATATGTGCTGACTGGGACTGATCCCAGAGGAAGGAGGAAAACTAGCATTAGTCTGTGCCTCAAATTCCTAACCCCAAAGTCAGTCCAGAAGATTACCATATGGGTGGTACTGAAAGCTGCTGAGCGATCAGAAAGAGCCAGGATATATACACAGCTCCCATCCCACTCCAAGTAGAGATCATCCACAGACATGTTCAGTACTGATTTGATTCCATGTCTAGACATGAAATGCAGCTAAAACAAGTCCTGATAATTCACTTTCTCCAGGGTTCTGTGAAGCTGCAGGATGACCTCCTTCTCCACAACCTTCACTAAAATTTTCCCCCAATTGGAAATATAGCAATGGTGTATTAAGTAGCAGATCACTACTTTCTTCAGTGGGTCTATCCCTTCTTTCAAAGATGTGTTCATTGCCACCATGGCTTGAGTCTCTTGAAACAGGACCTCCGACCACTCTTTGTAGATGTAATAAGGGCAGAAAATTACATGCACTTTTAAGAAATCATTTCCTACCTGGAAGTCCCTATCGTGTAGCCTCTCTTCCTGTGTGGATCCCAAGGCTTTCCTGGTTTACTATGGAGCAGAGGAAGCTGAAATGAGCTGTGCGATATCTAGAGAGCTTCTGTAGATGCAGAGAATGAACCCAACTGAACATAAATTAGACCTGCTCTTAGGGTCTACCTTGTCTCAATAAAGGTGGCAGAACTGAAGACAAAACTTCACAGAATTGAAGACAGTTCCACAAAAAGCTGTCTTGGAGCTTGATGGAATGAAGAGTTGACAAGTAGACTGGCTCTTCAATCATTTCTGTCCAGAGAAGGACAGATATTGAAATCACCAATAAGTGATCCAGATAGTTGTTCTTCATTAGGAAACTGCAAAACTGCAGACCACAAGGATTTAGTACTCTGGGACACAAAGGAACATCTAACTGGGTCAAACTGCTGTTGTTGCCTGAACAGAAAACCCATTAACAAGCAGTTTCTGGAAGTTCTGCCTGAAAGAACACAACAGTTGCTTATAATTTTCTAATTAGAAAAGAAGTAAGCAACTGTTGTGTTCTTTCAGGTAGAACTTCCAGAAACGGCTTGTTAATGGTTTTTCAATTAATAGGAATCTTTGGATCAACAGGTTTTACAGCACTGAGCGAATTTCCTATAATCCTTAGTGAAAGAAGTTCTAAATACAAATTTAAGAACTGATTTTTTTTAAATAAACAACAAAAGGGTGATTAAAACTTCAATTTAGGAAAATTAGAAACAGACTAAAAGTCCAGCTAAATTTGAAATAAAATTTTAGAATTAATTATTTTAAAAATACTTTCAATGGGAAATGATTTTGTTTTTATTTAAAAATAAATAAATAGTAAGACTTTAAAAATTGTCATTGGAGGGAACTAGAAGGAACTGAAGATTACACTTTAAGGAGAAGAACACTCAAATCTGACATAATTATATAATGTAGCAAAGTAATATTGGATACTTTTAAGGATATTTTTGAACAATAATCTCGGAAGTTAATAATAGTGTCTGCCTCAATAGATAGACTAAAACATGTTATGGAATAAGAAAAAAAATCTATTTCACAAGATTAAGATTTGAGTTGAAAGTGAATTTAAAAATGACAGACTATAAGAGTGGTATGGAAAAAGATGTTACACTAAACATATAAAAGAAATCAGTTGCTCTCTTAATAATTAAACAGGATTCACAAACAATAAACTAAGAGGGTAAATTGGATGGTTTTCCCACATTGGCTCTACAAAGGAGTTTTGTTAAAGTTTGAAGTATTTTGGGACCAAAAAAACCATGAAAAGAAATCAAGTTCTAGGACTGTTTGAAGGGACTAAAGACGTAAATAGAAGGAATATAAAGTCAGTTTATTTAATCAAGGTTAAAATAGATGTGTTGTTTGCTAACTTTATTAGACTTTTGCTAATATCAGGACTGAAATGACAAAGTTTTACAGGTTTGTTTATGGATAAGAAATGAGATATGGGAAGAATAGGTGATTTGTGGTATTTTAAGATAAGATTATAAAGATGGAAAGTCACTTCCATTTATTTTTCTTTTGTCTTAATTTTATTGTAATTATAATTCTTATTAAAATTACTATTTAAAAAAAAAGGAAGAGAGGCTGCACAGATGCAATCTGATCAAAAGCCCAGCCAGCCTTTTACTCCAAGCGGCAACCAAGACATCAGTCTCACCATGTACCTTCAAAAACGACTCCAAGTTTCCATTGAAACCCAAACCAGGTTCATCAGAATGATTATACAATGTAATCTACCATACTGGGACAATGTGGGTTGCCAGATATTTTTCAGAGTAGTTAGCTCAAAAGTCACCTGACCAATTTCAAGTAAGACTAGAAGGATTAGAAATGACTCTTCCCATTTCTATCACAGCATCTTAAGCATACACTGGCACCCTCCATTGTATGAGTATATATACGTATATGTGCATGTATTTATGCATATATGTGTCTATCTGTCTGTCTGTTTAACTGTCTCTCTGCCTCTGTATCTTTCCTGCAGAGATATTTAAGACTAGATTAAATATAGATTATGCTCAGTTAACAAAACAGTTAATGGTCAATTTCTCCCTTTTAAAATGGCTTGCTTAAATTGACAGAAGTAATTGCTACTCTGGAAATGGAGCAAAAGGCAGGAAAGATCTTCTGTATAAATTATGATAGCATTATGCAGGAGTCTCACGTGGGAGTAAGATAACAGAATGGGGAAGTGGTGAGAGTACATCACAGAATGCAGTCAGAAAATGACAGAATAAAAAATGGGGTCTCTCCCAGGGTGTTGATGGGATATATTTTATGAAGAATTGCCACTTGGGCAGAAGCAGGATGAGAAAGAGTTTTATCTCTGTGTGCAAATGTACACATGCATATAGGTGAAAGTTGCATTGGGATTGGGAGACAGTCCAGAAAGAGTTAAGGCACTTTTCTTTCCTTCTCCCACCCAAATGACAGTCAATTGAAAAGCACCCACTGCTATGAAACTAAATAGGAATGTTTTACTGGTGGATCAAATTGGCTCAGAAAAGTGAATATATTCACCAGTTGTGCTTCGACACTTTCTGTGGGAAAGAGCTTAGCAGTGGTCCCGAACTGGCTGATCACCTCAGCAAGGCAAGGAAAGAAGATTATAAGCAACTGCCTCGGACATAATAAGGATGAGAGGGAATTCCTTTGGTGTTTTGGAATCCTGGGAGTGGGTGGGGGTAGAAGAACCCCTTATCCTTGCTTGGATTGCATGCCTAGATTTTGGGGATGGGTAACGTTTGAGGGAGGCTGTTTTCAAAATCTGAATATTGGGATGGGACTAGGTGGAACAAAGCAGGCAACCTATAGCATCTCCTTGAGTTTGGGTCATATATTAGCAAGATGATTCCTGTTTCAGCTAGTTGCCCTCTTGGTCATAGTTTACAGGTGCCTTTTTGAGAATGAATGTCTTTTTACTAAAATTGGGATGGAGGGCAGACAGTTTATCCCCATAATATTTTGTTTATAGGCCAGATGAGTTCCCATTGCTCCTTCTGTCACCTCTCTGTGACTCTTTCTCAAAGCAAAGCATTGTTCTAATGCTGGTTATCACTATAACATCTGCATCTGAAGCACAGAGAGTCTATGCACACATTGTCTCACCTGAATGCCTGACTGTGAGGAAAGTCCACTCCGGTGGCCAATAGACATTCAGGAAATCCATCCATTCAGTGTGGTTCTTAGGATAAAGCAAACTGATCCCGTGTATGGCTTTCCAAGGGGCCCTGATGATTCATACTGGGGCCAGAACAAAGCAACAGGGCATGTGGACAGCACAAAGGTCACTTCCAGAGGTTGGGAATTCAGTAAGTACTTCCTGCAGTTCACCATTGCTACCCTTAATCTTCCCATTATGGCAGAGACACGATTGTCAGGCATATGAGTTGTCCATCCTTACCCTCCAGGACGTTATGAATAGAGATTTACTACCAGCAAGTTCTTCATTTCTGTCAATTGCCAAGACCTAAATGGCCACATCACACTTAACTGAAGGCTGCAAATGACAATCCTCCACCCCTGTGCAACAGAACCCCTGGAGGGAAACTTTGAAAGAGAGGAAGAGAAGGGGGAAACAAAGGGAGGCACTTTTTTAAGAAAAAAAGTGTGAATACATGGGCAACAGTGACATTGCAGTTATTATGTGAGGAGTATTTCAGATACTATCACACTATGAATCAAAAACTCTTCTGGAAGCAGTCAGAAATGTGATGTCCTTCCTAAGTAAAACATTGTCAGGACTGGATGAGAAGAAGTACGATGCACAAGAAAGGCCTCTGGGATGTACCACCTTGCCTCTCTCTGCCCTTTCTGTGTCCTTGTAGTGGAAGATCCCCACCTTGCATAATCATAAGCATCCTCTCCCATTCTTTACAGTTTCTTTTTCTTTCCTGACACTAGTCTTTTCCTGACCTTCTGGCTTATCTCTCAAGCTGCAAACTTGAGGGCCTGAGGACAGGAAATCCTGTTCAGGCAATGACAGCAGAAGGCAGCAGCCCTGCTTTAACAGCACCTTCATCTGCTCAAGAGCCCTTATGCAACCGAGTCTACATGTATTTTAAGAAATTTGCATCTACTGCTAAATGTTGGTAGACCAGATAACGAAGGGGAGGGTGCTATCTGGCATTTGGAAGCAAGGAAATGCAGGTGAAACTGATTTGGTCTCCCTAATCACTTGGCTCAGCAAGGCCACGCCTTTTTTTTTTATATGGAAATGTCTCCAAGCAGAAAGGGTGGGTTTTCTGGGGAATTTCATTAGTACATCTGCTATTTACTATTCAGTTACTCTTTATTGTATTGTCAAAGATTTGTACAGAGCCCAGTATTCTTAGAACCAGTTCACAGAAGACCACAATGAAATCATGTGTATCTGTAATTTATTGTTAAGGACTTTTATCTGTACAGTCACCAGGAATTATACCCAATTCAATAGCACTTAATTTTTATTAAGAATGCAGAGTGGGCTTTAAGATATGAATGCTTCATATCAACTGGTCTCTACCCATCCATTCAAAGCAGCTTTAAACTTAGCAAAAATTACTAACTTAGAGTGTTTCTACTTGTCACGCTATTTTTTTTTTAATAAACTCACATTTTCAAATAAACAATGAAATTGGTCATGAGGAGGCATCCAGAAATCACATGGACTCCGCGCTCTGAAGTGTTTAATCCAAAAACAGCTGCAGAGTGTGATTTCCACTGTATGTGTAAAGTAGTTCTTGCCATTAGCTTTCCAAAAAAGAAAAAGTGGACAAGTGAGGCCAGTGATTGAAAATTAATCATGAGCAATAAATAATAGAAAAATGGTGAAGCTCAGCCTGGAATAGTTCCGAAAAGGCTGTTTAAAAAAATAAAACTAGAACTAGAATTGTGGAAAGTAATGTTTTGTTTTTATTTGTTATTATGCTTTGTATTTTGCTGTTGGTAGTTGTGTTTGGGGAATTATTCATAGATTCAGCTCTTAGAGGAGCAAGTATAAAAAGGCAGTTCATTAACTGATATCCCAGCATGAGCTGTGATAGGCTAGCACTTGCTTATTTAGGAAAAAGTATGTCAGCTTCTGTACACTGGATACTATCCAACATTTGAATAGATATTCACTCATGCAGCAAGACTTTCCCTTGTGCCCCTTCCTTTGCAACCCCCAGCTGCTTTCAAAATCTGCTCTGGGAAATTGAAAGTCACAGTGTCTTGGGTCCTCCCTCCTCAAAAATGCATTGTTGGCTTTTATTTAATATCAGATCAGAGTTAAGGATACCAGAATAGAAGTACTAATTATTTTCCCCATCCCTTAATCAACTTGGGAATTTCTGACATGGTCTGAGAGAAAGGGATAGTACAAAGGGTGGGATGGGGGAAATCACTCACTGTTTCAAGTCTTGCTACAGACATAGGCATGCTTGACTTAACCAGATTATTCTTGTTTCAGATACCCAACTGGCAGAGTGCAGGGAGCCACCCGAAATGGAGGGCGCTTCTTTGGTCTCCCTGACAGAGGAGAGCTTCAAGGCTTGCCACTTGACCTTGAGCCTGGATGATTATCTCTTCATTGCCTTTGTGGGCTTTGTGGTTTCCATTGCTTCTGTTGCTACCAACTTCCTGCTGGGCATCACTGCCAATTGCTGCCACCGTTGGAGCAAGGCAAGTGAAGATGAGGAGATATAGTCAGCTGGCCTGATCCTTCCTGCTCCTGCATCGTTCACAACCAAGGAAGGGAGAGAGGGGGCAAGGACTGTCATGTTCAGGGAAAACGAGGAAACTTGTCTTTTCCCCACAGTGCTGTTTCCCTGAGCCTTCCTCTTCACCTGCAGGTAGCATCAGACTGCTATCCATCCATTTGTATCTACTTGTTTGTAGACAGGGCCTGTAGAGATAGGAAGACTGAAGTGTGCCTTGTACCATTCTGTTTGTGCTGGAAACAGCCAGACAAGTCCTGAAAAATGACAAAAACCCATTTTCAGACCACTTCATCCTTTGCTTTCTCTTCTTTGCTCCTGCTTAATACATACTTACATCCCCTTTTTTTTTTCCTATGTGCTTGTTGCATATTCTCTAAATTTATAAGTGGAGTATATAATCGCTCAAAGGTCCACTTGCAATGCATATCCATATGACTACTGACCGATGAGGAAAAAACATCCAAGACTTTCCTTTCGGGAAACCTGAAGAATTCTGCCCTTCAGATCATTCCATCCCATAACTACATCAGGAAGGTTGTTTGAAGAAGGTTCATTCTCAAGCATGAAAGAAGTATTGTCCTTTCTTCCACATATTCCAGTGGCCATCCTTTGGACATATTTATACATTCAGTGCTTGCAGTTTTATCAGTAACTCCCCCCACCAAAAAAAATATTTTGGGGACAAAAAAAAAAGGGCAGATGGACTATTTTTCATCCCAGTTGCTAATTATATTAGTATAGATGGTGCTACAATTTACACAAATGTCTGTTGGTTTTATGACAAGCCTCATGCTAACCAAACAGATTTTGGCTAGAATGGCCTGCCAAGAGAGTTCCTGATCTGAACTTTAAATACGGCAGATATGCAGAGAATTACTATACTGCATTACAGGAGTGTAAAACTTTAAATAGTTAAAACAAGTACCAATAAGGCTTTAATGTATTGCTCATAAAAAAAATAGATAGAAATAGTGTAAGACAGCCAAGTTGGTTCCAAAAGTATTGTAGAGTTTTGATAGATGTAAACACTGAGGTGAACATTGGAAGATGATCGTGTTTTGGATTGGGTGGAATTGGACTAGCCTAAAAAGGAGGGGGAAATATGGGTACTTGTTGGAAATAGTATTTGAGGAGAATTAAAAAGTATAAGAAGTTTTTTCCTGTAGACACTTTAGAGAATCACTCTAAACTAGCAATTTTTTCAACATATTGACTGCTTTGTTTGCTTTCAATATTTTTCAAACTATATCTACACCACAAAGTCAGGTTTTTTTATATCCATTTAACTGGTTGTCTCTAAAAAATGGGGATGCTAACTGTTCTCCTTTAGAGAATCTTAGTAATGAAGAATTGTATCAAATTTGAATGCACAGTGTAGCAAATGTATGCATAGTGACATGGTGCCAAGAGATCACTAGCACTAGGTGGTGCTAAAAGTCAGAATTCCAATGGACATATGGGAGATTTGAAGGGAGCCACATTTAGTATTACAAAGATTATCTCTCCAGATCTCATTGAACTGAATCAAAAAATAATGTGCATGTGAGGCATGAGGGTAATGTTGACAACTCTGTCTCATTGCTACATTCCTTTGCTATCCCAACACATTCAGCTTCTTTCATAAAAACATGTATTATCTTTATTTTCACAACATGAAAAATCCCTAAGTACGAGAAGAAATTATTATGGAAGTGTCCATAATCGAACAATTAGAACAAATGAAGAGAAATAATTTATTTAAGCAACAGAAGAAGCCAAAATCAGGGAAGGGAATAGAACTGAATACTTCATTATTTCAACTACTATTTACATAGTTCACAAATCCAGTTCCTAGAAATAAGTGTAAAAATCAGATGAACACCACTAAGAACACTAATCGATAGCATAATTTCTGCATCTGTATTTACAATGCTAATGCTGCACATGAAGATTCAGATGGCATATTAAACTGTATAGTTAATATTAACTATAGTTAATATTCCTGCCACAGAAAGCACCTTATGAAGCCTATAACTATCTCATAGAAAACTGTGTCTTCTGATTATAGTTAATATATTTCAACTTTTTAATTTTTTGCATAGATATAAGACCAAACAAGATACTGAATACTGCTATTGGGGGAGAGGAGCTTGGGAGAGACAAAAAATTAGTAAAATCCCATTATTCTCAATTACTCCCACTAAAATCAAGAAGGTGGTAAGGGAAGTCGTCATTCAAAGGACACCAGTCCTTTCCTTCTTCTTGTATGTACTTGAGGTTTTTACCCTGGTTATTTCATAGTGAGATCTACCTGGTGAGACCCATGAAGATCTGAGATCTCACATAAAGAGCCAACTCTGCCATTAGTTTGCATCTGGCAGAAAATAAAATTGTTAGTTATTAGATTTGTTGCTGTTGCTATTGCTTTTAAGGAACCATTACAGTTTTCATCCACAGTTGCCAAATTGTCCCTGACATGATCATCCGCCCAACCTACAAATAAAGAGGTTCAAAAATCACATCTTAACACTGTTCCATCACAGTGTAACTTGGGGGAAAATATAACACTGTGATGAACGGATTGGACAGAAGAAAGACTAATTGTCAAGCAGCTCTAAATGTTTGTTTTTATGACGCTTTCAGAAATACCTGGAAACCAGTTGGTACAGGGCTAAAATTATATAGTTGTTCATTTGTAAGATAAAATTATATCATGTGAATTGTTCTCAAGCTATGTGTAACTTGCCTGTATTGACCTATCATGAACTGCACAAAGAAATGTTCAGGTTATGTTTAAGAATCCCAGTTGCAGAGCAATCTGTACCGGTGTTAACTTTTCTATTCTAATTACCAAGCAAATAGAGATGGAAGAAAAAGAAACTTTTATTTCTTTAAAGAAACTCATTATTTAACTTCTAACAACAGTTTCCTATTCTCAGCATTGAACACAGCACATATCTACTGGCCAATGCGGAAAATATCATTTTATGTCTTGTAATTTTACACAGTTGTGGTCAAAAAAGTAGATTCCCTCACTCCTTCAACTTGCTTGATTTCTGTCCAAGCTAATCTAAAATCGTTCAAATAAGAAGCATCAAGGTGCCCTTCAATTTGTAATTTCATCTTCACAGAGATTAGTGGGGAGGGGGGATGATCTAAAAAGTATTTTTAGAAGTCCAACTGGTGATAAGAAAGTCATATGATTATTTATGGTATGTTAACCTGCAATTCTCTAATATCTGCAGCTGGCAAAACTGGTGAAAGTGAGTTGAATAAGGAAGAATGAAAACTGGGTTCTGAATTCTCATGCAGAACTTTTACTGAATATGAAAGTTAGCATACACTGAACTCTTCGGCTATCCCCTCAAATTCCAATTGTGTTAACTGAATTAATTCTAGAGAAATCAGCGTCAGTCACCATCTTCTACAACTCAACTCTTGTGGGATAATTCTACAGTTCAGACTTCCTCAACCTGGACATTCTCATAGAGGCAGACTCTAAGAATACATAATAATTGTCATGCTTTTTAAGGAATTCTTGAAACAGACATCCATACATCTTAAGAGCACCCAGCTTGTAGAAGCCTAGCATAAATTACCAGCTGTTTCAGTTGGAACAACCATAGCTCTGAGAATCTTTTAGAAAGAACATAAGTTAATAACCTAATCCCAGTGACTGGGATCTATTTCTCTTACCTCTGCTTCTTAAAGGCAGCCATATTCTCTTGCATTATGCAGCCATATTCTTTTGCAAATCAAAAGTGATTTTTACAGAAAATCATGAAGGAAATGAATTATGCTGTTCCTTCCCACACTGTTCTTTTTTCATCACACATTGCCTATGTTTTCACGAGTTGGTATCATGTAGACAACAATGTCTCTTTCCAATGTCCACATAGCAACATGAATCTTGTGACTGAATGTAACATAAAAACTTCACCCTTGGCAAATTAACTCCTAAGATGTGAAAATTTCTTTTCAAGTTAGCCCATGTTGTTTATGAAATTATGGAGCTTACATACAGTGCAGGTTTATCAAGCACAAGAGTATATTGTTGAATCTGAGTAACTTGAGAGTAAACTATAGCCAAGGTGCCCCAACCAGAATTCAGCAGTTAATTGCAGACCTCAAAGCTAAACTTGCTTCTTAGGTTAAGAACTAAGATCTCACAGACAGATGGCAGAAAAAGAATCTTTACTGCAAACAAAAATGAAGACAAATGAACAGGTTCAAACCCACAGCTTTTTTTAATCACCATTCCTATGAGTTGACAGATAGACCTTATACAGCTGGCACTTAGCAATAGCACTTAGACTGCTTCACAGTGCTTTAAAACACTCTCTAAGTGGTTTACAGAGTCAGACTATTGCCCTGAACAATCTGGGTCCTCTTTTCACCGGCCTTGGGAGGATGGAAGGCTGAGTCAGTCTTGAGCCAATGAGAATCGAATTGCTGGGAAGTAGCAAAATTAGACTGTAATACTGCATTGTAACCACTGTGCCACCACAGCTCTTGGTGTGATCTGAGCAATTATTGAGTGTTCACATAAACACCAACTCTGCCATGAGAGCCGCTTTCAGCTTCTCCATGCTACTGATAATAGATGCTACTGGTTCTCTCAACCTGCACGAGAGAATATGCCTTGTCTCAAGTTAGCCTTGATTTCAAGTTCAGTTAGATTCTTTAGCACTGTATTTTTTTCTGCCACATGCCTGTGATCCTGCCTTCATCTTGTCCCCAATTTAACTGTATCAATGTTAAATTTGTATTCCCTCCACCCACCGCCCGCTTCTTTTTCCACTACCCAAGGGCAATCTCAAATTATGTAAAACGTATTAAGCTTTGTCATATTTACCTTGGGGGAAGGTCGAGTGGCTGAATTTATCTGAAACACAGGCAATGGAAGGTAGGATAGGCAGCAGCAATGGGAACAGCACGTTACATGCTAATATCATTTTCTGCCAATTCAGCCAACTCACTTCAACTCTAAATAGAAGATGTCCCTAAGACAGAGATGAAATTCAGCAGGTTCTAGCTGGTTCACCAGAATAATGGTAATAAATTTTCTAAGCAGTTTGGAGAACAGGTTGTTAGAACTAATCTCCTTTTGGTTTTTTCCACTTTATAGGGTTAATCCTGTAAGGAAGGCAGGAAAGAAACATTCTGGTGTTGTTTCTAGTCAATTTTTATTGCCCTGCTTACAGAAACTGCCCATCCAGTCACATGACACCCCCCCCAGCCATGCCCACTAAGCCACACCCACAGAACCGGTAATAAAAAAATTGAATTCCACCACTGCTCTAAGAGCACCATTTAATACAACCAAGTAAATTACAAGGACGTATGTATGTATCCCAAATAGCTAAGAAAGTATTGCTGCCGTTAGTGGAAAAGTTTTGGGGTGCTCTTCATGTTCTTTTTGCATATATTTAGGCTTTATTTAGAAAATAATTGTTAATTCTTCAAAAATTTGGCTAATCTGCATTTTCAGAGCAAGCATCTTTGTGTCTCCTTTTTTCTTCCAATTCAAATTTTACATTATGCTTTTGGGAGAAAGCATATATTACAAGCCATATATATTAGCTGTGGTATCTAATTTATCCTATCCAACATACAGAACCCATGCAAGGCACTTTGCTTTCAAAGAATGATATAGTTCTTTTCCACTCATTAAACAGAAGCCAAATGGAGTGGCAATTATGGTAGTTATTCTGTCAAAGCTGAGGGATTATAGGACAGGCTGGGTGCCATAACCCAGAGGAAGGAATGGCCAAGGGTTTCTAAGCAGTTTGGAGGTTTCAGGAGAAATGGTTGGGAACTTGTCATATCCTTCCAGCACACAATACTTGTGGCAGTTGCCTACTTCTTTCAGTGCTGCCAACCCTAGCACCTCAGTCAGATAAGTGTTTAATAAAGCTACATCTGTCCTTAGATGTATAGATGTTTCACTGTGAACCAAAAGCATGTGTTTTAAAAATAATAAGGAGATGTGGACTGTTTTTCGGAGGCAAATGGAATAGTCATAGTGCCTTTTGTAGCACTTGAGTAATATTGTAAAGTTAAATTGAAGTGTGCATAAGACTTTTTTTTTAAGATTAATATTAAAACGTTGCTATGAAACTCAACTTTGAGGATTAGTCATCAATAATCTTATGTGCATGACCAAACTTTCCATCATTACCTTTTGAATGTAGAATTTAGGATTGTCTGACATTTTGCATTCACACAACATTATTGCACTTGGGGAAATATTAAATATATGGGTAAAATATTTTCTGAGATACTTGTTTCTCCCTCAATCTCTTTTTTCACACTATCTAGCTCAGACATGGGCAAACTACGGCCCGCGGGCCACATCCGGCCCATTGGGCTTCTTAATCCGGCCCGCCGAACTAGTTACTAGCAGGAACCAGCCCAACGAAAAGCTAAGCATTATGTACTCTGAAGTAAA
>JAEANM010013212.1:0-14498 GCA_017656035.1 Myanophis thanlyinensis | reverse complement strand
AACAATTAAAATAATTAAACAACGGCCGCTTAAATATCATTTTAAAATCAGTTTAAATAGATTAACTTTAAAATTCATTTTATCTAGTTAAAAATAACCCCAGCATTTAAAACAGGTTTATACATATTATCTTATGTGTTTTTTAATGGCTGTACACCACCCCAAGTCCCTTTTGGGAGAGGGGGCGGTATATAAATTAAATTAATTAATAAATAAAACATCTGTTTCGCCTAGCAACAAATCTGGGACTCAATTGTGGTCATAAGTCGAGGACTACCTGCACTTCAGACACATGTTGCCAGGATCCATTTTGGGGAAAAGGTTTTCATGGTGGAAAAAAGGAGAACAAAAGAGAAGGCAGCAAGGACGGGCTCAAGTTATGGCCGACGTGAATTGTTAGAGACTTAAAAGGAGCTTCAGGAAGTGTGTTATGAAACAGATCAATATTGCTAAACTTTTTATCTATTTCTGAGGTTTTGGGGGTTCCTGTTTGCGAAAGGCCTCTCAGCTGGCAGATCTGATCCGCATCCAAAAGCCTGGGAGCATCCGGGCTCTGCATCCAAAGCTCGGGATTTTCCAGCCTAATTGGACCCTGAAGGAAAAAAACACTCGTATCAGTGTGAGATTCGTGGGACCAACACCCCCTTCCTCCCTCGCCCCCCCCCCCCCCAAAAAAAATACTCTAAAAGAGAATCAAGGCGTCTGGCTGCCATCAAACTGCACCCAGCTGAGGATTAATCCGCTAAGTGGATTCCAGAAGGTTCAGCTTGGCTGAGAAAACGTTCCAGTTTTAATTAGCCTGCAATTTTAGGAAAAACGCTTTGCACTTTTTTAGCCTTTTATCAAAAACCGCCAAGGTCCAAGACCCTCTCGGGAGGAACATCGCTGCAGGGAGCCGTTTATCACTTATTGTCTACTCAGGACTGTATCTGCAACCCACAAGGGCGTAACAGATTTACTCGCTCATGGAATAAAATGGGTGCAATTAATTGACTGGGCTGGCTGTATATAGCAGGCTGACATAAATTGAGGGATGCTTGGCTTTTATTCCTGGACCAGAAAACGGCCTCCGAGGAATCCTTTCAGGAACCCGAAGCTCTGATTGGCCAGTCGGTCGGGAGCATCGCGGCCACGGATTGCATCCGAGCTATTTATGTGTCCTGCACTGCCTGTGAGTCTCGTGACTAACGAGTGCCACGTGGCCGATTGTGAAGTTGCCTTTGAAACGTTGTGTTCCTGGCTTTATGCTGAGATCTGCAGCTGCTATTTTGCCCCCAGGGGGGAGAGAGGACCATGACATGCTCGCTTTGCGCATTTTAGACATCTCTGTCACTGTCACTGTCACTGGGAGCGCGGCCTAATTTGCGTTTTGGCACATTCGTTTGAGGGATATTGTGTTTAGGTGTGTTTGCGCCAAAGAGACAAGGACTGTGTAGCTTTGAGAGGAAACAGCCCAGTGGTGGGATGAGGAAGGATGCACGTACCCCATTACAGTTGTCTGGCTGATGCGGCGCACACCTTCAGGTGTGTGTTGTCGTTTTTGCAAGACTGGGAAACACATAACGGCTTGGGAAGTCTTGGGAGACACTAGGAGGGGGCTGGAGGTCATCTCCCCCCAGATGGACCAGTAGAATGGGGAAGGCCTGTGGAGTTAGCTTCAGAAGCTCCACACACACACACCCCGACACGCACCCCAGATCCACCTGGAGAGTGATGGCCTCCATCCAGTGTGATCTGAGAAGGTTAGAAAGAGCAAGTGCTACTTTTGGCTGCCTTAAATCTTGTTTCATGTTTGGGTGTGCGGGCACACACCCAGGCACACTCAGAAAGTGGCCAGCCTAAACCAATGGCCATCAGGATTCCCAGATGGAGGACTGAGACCCCCACAGGCTGCCCGATCAAGAGCCATCTTCGCACAACTGATGTGGCCAGAACTCACGGATGCCCTGGATTTGCACGAGGCGTGGGAGAAGAAATTGCTTGGACCCGAATGCTAAATCTCCCCCAATTCTACAGGCCTGCGCTTTCAAGGCCAGTTTCTGGGTCCCATGTGGAGCAAATGTTGCTATCAGGTTTGGAAGTGCTCTCCCCAACTTAGGTACTCTTCAAAATGCACTGATGATGCTACCTAGTTGGGTCATGAAACGTCCATAAGGAAACAACCAAGCTCAGAGAGCACGGAGGACCCCGTCTCCACCTCCCCAACTCCCTCCCTTCTAGCACTGATGATGCTACCTAGTTGGGTCATGAAACATCTGCAAGGAAACAGCAGAGGTTTCACGACAGCAGCAAGGACCCCATAGTCCTCCTCTCCTATTCCACAAACCCCCACTACCTTCGAGGACTGATGAGGTTACCTAGTTGGATCTTGAAATGTCTGCAAGGAAAGAGCCAAGCTCAGAGCACCAAGCATCCCACATTACAACCTTGAGCTACAGTTTCTCCTCATTGTAACCGACTTGGTTAAACAATTGTATGGAAAGGTGAGCAAAGGGGGGGAGGGGAGCCAGAGTTTGCCGGTTGGGTTTCTCTCCCCAGGCACTTTTCACCGCTACCTGCCCTGTAAGGCGGTCTAGTTGGCTGCCTCGGCGGGTATTGAGAATTTTTTAAAAGTGGCATCTTGATGCCAGCTGCTTTGAAGAGATTTTTATTCTGAAAGGCGGATCTAAAAATAACTGCCGAAGAACAAAACCATACCTGCGGAACAAATACCTGAGCATTCTTCAAAGAACGAGCACTGCCCTGCATTTACTGGGATCCAATTGTTTTTCTTCGGCTGTTGCTTTGCTTAAAACCTTTTTGTGAGAGAAGCCAGGAGGGAAGAAACTAAGGACTCAGAACAATGGGAGTCACACAAAAAAACACAGAGAGACACAAATTCCTCTCTTCAGGACCCCTTCCGAGCTCATTGTTGAAAATCGGCAGCAAACGTGTGCTTTTCCGCAGTCTTTGTGTGCGGCATGCGTGCAAGTGCGTATGTGCACCGTTTCTGAAAAGGAGATTAAATTGCAAAGAGGTGTTTTCGAAAGCTTTGTTAGGCTTAACGTGCCTATTCTGAATTAAAAATCGTCTGGTTCCTCTTGACGCAAATGGGGGGAAATATCTGGCTCGCACCCTTTCTGCGATATTCCTTCTTTTTCTTTTGGAGGCCCCAATTAAATAGAATATCAAAGTTACACATGAACAGGCACACACACACACACACACCCTCCCCTTTCCTTGGGAGCACTGTGTACACTCAGTCTAGTGTTTGGTTGAAACTTCTTTTATACTTTTAAGTGAAAACCTGTTTGGCTAGAGAGGTGTTTTGATTCATCTCGGTTTTATTGTTCTGTGTTGGAATTACATTGATTTTTTTTTTATATAAACACTGCCTGGAGTAAAAAGGGCAGCTTCTAAATTCTCAAAATATAATCGTTAATCAATGCACAGTCTGGAACTCTTTCCCAGAGGAAAGGTGGATGCTTTCAGACAGACCAGCCAAGCAATGAATCCTTGTTTGTGTGGCTAGTTGGCCAGAAAGCTGCTGGGTCCAAGCTGGTGGATGACAAAAAACACAACTCTGCTGTGCCCTGATGCTTTCCATTCGCTGCTTCACCAGAAGTGTCCTAGCAACACAACGTAACACAACGCACAAGGGAAAAGACAACCCCCCCCCGGTGGAACCAAAGAGATCAGCAAGGTTGACCAAACTTTCATGCTGTTTTGCAAACCAAACAAGGAGCCATCATAATGTGGAGTTTCAGGTGCTCCACAGGTAGTCCTGGACTTACAACAGTTCGTTTAGTGACCATTTGCAGTTACGGCCCTGAAAAAAGTGACTTACAGCCATTTCTCACACTTACGACCATTGCACTACATCCCCATGGTAACATGATCAAAATTCAGAAAGTTGGCATGTATTTATGAAGGTTGCAGTATCCTGGGGTCACATGATTCCTGTTTCGACCTTCTGACAAAGCAGCAAAGTCAAGGGGGAAACTGGATTCACTTAACAACCAGATGACTTACTTAACAACTGCAGTGAGTCACTTAAAAAACTGTGGCACAAAAGGTTGTAAGATGGGGCAAAACTCACTTAACAACTGTCTCTCTTAGCAGTGGAGTTTTGGGCTCAGCTGTGGTCGTAAGTTGAGGACTATCTATACCAGTGGTAGTGAACCTTTTACTTACCGAGTGCCTAAAAGTATGCGCTTTGCACATGCCATCTGCACTTGCATACGGCTCCTCCACATTCGCTGTGCATGCACGTGATTGCAGCAGGAAACTCAGCTGGTCTTTGGAGCTCTCCTGCGCATGCACATGCGATTGCTCGTGTGCATGAGTGCCTGAATGCAGCATACATGCATTGCATGTGCGAAAGCTGCATGCATGTGCAGATGGTGTGGTTGCCGCTCACAAGTGCGGATGGCACACGCAAAGCACGTACTTCTCAGCACTTGATAAGTAAAAGGTTCACCACCACTGATGTAGAACATGTCAAACTTGCGGAGTCATGTTGCCATGTAATTTTTCCCTTAGCAGAGGTGGAAAGGGCATGGCCTGTGCATGATGCATGCAGCTCATGGACCGGCAGGCTGACACCCCTGGCGTAGGGTCTCCTGGTTGGGAGGGGTTGGACTAGATGATCTAAAGGTCCCTTCCAACTCTTATTCCTTCCAGTCTCTCTTGGTTATGTTTTGTCCCTCAGACATGCACCATTTTTGTTACCCGTCTCTGGACTCGCACAACTCTTATCCATCTCTCTTTTTAAGTGAGGTCTTCAGAATTGGACACTGTATTCCAAATGGGGAGTGACTTCAGCCCTATATAGCGGACGAGAAACTCCTCTTTCCTGATTCTTTTCGTGATACATCCCAGAATGTAGGTTGCTTCCACAGCTGCATGGCTATCAGAAGTGAAATTCAACAGCAGCAGGTTCACTACAACCGGTAGTAAGTTTTCTAAGCCGTTAGAAGAAATCGCCTTTTGTTTTTTTCCCACTTTGCAGGGTTAATCCTGTAAGGAAGGCAGGAAAAAAACATCCTGGTGTTGTTTTTAGCCTGATCTCTATTGCCCTGCTTACAGAAACTGCCCACCCAGTTACATGACCCCCCCAGCCACGCCCACAGAACCAGTAGTTAAAAAAAGTTGAATTCCACCACGGCTGGCTACGCCGCTCATTTTGCAGTCACCTGCTAGGATCATCCCTAAATCCCTTTCCTCGGTTGTTCTAAACACTGTACTACAAATACCATACCCTGCCAAAGGATTCTTTTTCCCCCAAATGCGTGATCCTACATTTAGAAACATTGAATGGCACTTTCTGCATTTCTGACCATTTTTTCAGCAACGCCAAATCACTTTTCGGGTTATGGAAATACCGTAATTCCCAGAAACATCAGCTCCATTGCACACCTTTGTGTCTTCTGCAAAAAGTAAAAAATAAATCTTAACTAGCAGTATTTTTGTTTTATCACTTTCACACTGAAAGAGAACAACAGGACCTTGGACTGAGCTTTGTGGTACATCCCTTGTGACTGGTCTCTGCTCAGAAAGTGCCCCATTAACAATCACACTGAGCCAATTTATCTGCTGAACACCCAGTGGCTAAGCCCTGGCCGTATAACTTTTTAATGAGCTTGCTGCTGGAGATGTATCAAATGCTTTGCTAATTGTTTTGAGATTCTTCTTGAGATTTACTACAATCTTTCCCGACTTCAACCAAGTGTGGGATGCTTTTGTATTCATGCACGTGGCCGCAGCAAATCGCCTCCTTCTGTTCTCTCCTGCACTTGCCGCCTGCATTCAAGCCCAATCTCAAGCTATGACAGTAGAAGCAGAAATAAATGGTTCCCAGTTCTGTGATTTTGACTGCTGTAAATCCAAACACACTAGCATCGAGTTCGGCAAGCGACAGAGCAAGCAATGAACTGGAATGAACTCAGAATTGGAGAATTCATCAGGCCATTCGTAATTTCAAGGGAAAGGGGAAATTAGATGGAGGAAGGCAGGCATTGGGGGATTAATAATGGTGGGCAATGACCAGGCAAGAACACAACTGATGGATGGATGGATGGATGAAGCACAGCAAATTTAACAGAATAACAACAGAGTAGGAAGAGACCCTGGGAGTCTAATCCAACCCCCTGCTCAAGCCATTCCGAACAAATACTTGTCCAGTCTCTTAATATCAGGGAACTGACAATGGAATTGCTGTTTCTTTTTAAAAAAATTTTTTTTTTATTTATAGTATTTTCTTTCTGCTATTTCTTAAGTTACAGCCCTATCTTCTCACTAGCACTCACCCACCAAGGCCAAATAACCAGATCAACAGGATTAACTGAGTTAGTGAGGCACCAGGTTGGGGGGGGGAAGCTGGTGGAGGCTTTAATACACATTTTCCTAAGACATTCTCAGCAGGAAAAAAAGCTCTAGAGAGTCCCTTGCTAGGGCTCTAAATTGGCACAAAGTTTGGTTGAATCTGTGGTCACCAGGTTCTTTCTTGTTGCACCCGTTTGGCCTTTATCATTCTCCATTTCCACAAATAAAACAAATGTCTAACAGCCCACTTAGCTCTCAATCTAGGGACTGTGTTAGTCAGCACACTGTTAGTTAATGAATGGGTATCCTGTGTGAACTCAGACATCGAGATTCTTTCTACGGATACATTTCCAGCGCTGCCTTTTGGCCCTAGATCAGGGTGGCTTCAGTCCATCCTTAACTCACAGTAAGGTTGTCAATGCCAGCCTTGCTCAATCCCCTTGCCCTGGGTTCTGGTTGGCACAATGATATATGGCACTCCTGACTGGATTCACGCCAAGCAGTTTCCTTCGGGGACTTTGGACTCTGCAACAAACTACTCTCTCTAGCTCCTTCTCAGTTCTTCCCAGGGCTTGGTAATTAAAAGGTGGCTTTATTAAAGCTATCAATCAGGGTTGCCCTTTGGCAAGGCCACCAGGGCAGAGTGATCAAGTTCCAGGCTCCTTAGGGTGAAGGGTGCCCGCCCTCTGGGGGAGCATCATTGCACAGTCAAAGTGTTTTTTCAACCCAATGACATGAAGACATGTGGATTTCAGCTCCCAGCAATTCTGGGAGTTTGAAGTCCACACACCTTCACATTGACAAGGTTGAAAAATACTGGTCGGTCCAGAGGACACGTCCTCCTTGCCTCCCCCTTCCCCCATCGTGCAGCCAAGCCTTTGAAGGGGTCTCACACTGCTGGCAGGACTACTGCTTCCGAAGATGCGAATTTGGAAAGCTGGAGCACAGACAGGGTCCAAACCCACTGAAGAGTTAATATCAGCCAGGTTTGTTTCTGTTGTTTTATTTTTTCCCAAAAGAGGCTTTCTTTTCCCAATGGGACAGTGAGGACAAAAGCAAGGAGCAAACTTATGCCCAATAATAAAATCTGTCAGAAAACGTGTTACCAGAATCTGCTATTACGCCTTTGCAGGACAACAAGGTTTTCCTCCACAGGATAAGGGAAAACCCTCAGGCAGAAGTGAAATTCAGCCCGTTCGCACCAGTTCTATAGAACCGGTGGTAACAATTATAAGCAGTTATATACAAGTTATAAGCAATTATTAGAAGAAATCTCCTTTTGTTTTTGTTCCCACTTTGCAGGGTTAATCCTGTAAAGATTAACATTACAGGGTTAATCCTATAAATAAGGCAGTTGTTTCTAGCCTCATCTTCATTGCCTTGCTCACAGAAACTGCCTCTCCCCTCATTACATTGTAACTTTGGTGAAGTTTAATTCTGTGCTTGGTGATGTTTAATCCTGTGGCCACATCCACAGAACCAGTAGTAAAAAAAAAAATGAATTTCACCACTGCTTTCAGAATCACCAGAGAAAAGTTTAATTAAAATCCTTCAGAGGAGTTAAACTTCTATTCCCAAAACCCTTAGCTAAGAGGCAGCTGGCAATTCTGGGAGCTGGCATCTGATTTATCTACAGGGCTTTAGGTGGAAGCAGAGTTAGGAAGAATGAAGGGGAAGCCAAGGCCAGAAGAGGCCGAAGGCTCAGGGACACCTGCCCTCCAGGGTCCAGAGACCAACCAGAAGCTTCTAGAAGCCCACACAAGAAGCCTGATGCGACTGGCTTCTGCTTCTTGGACTTCTGCAAACTATACGAATATACATGTAGTCCCTGACCTACAAGCTTTAATGACCGTTCCAAAGTTATAATGGCCTTGAAAAAGTGACTTATGACCATTTTTCAGTTAGAACCTTTGAAGCATCCCCATGATCATATGATCAAAATTCAAGCACTTGGCAATTGATTCATTTTATGACTGTCGCTGTGTCCCAAGGGTACGTAATCACATTTTGCGACTTTGACAAGCAAAGTCAATGGGGAAACCAGATTCACTAACCGTGTTACTAACTTATATAACCGTGTTACTAACTTATCAACTGCATTTGAAGTGGTAAGTGAAAACTCAATGTCTTACTTAACAATGGAAATTTTGGGCTCAATTGTGGTCATAAGTCAAGGACTAGCTGTATTTACCCTAGAAGAGCATCCATTCACAGACAGAATTTTACAACATGCTTAATTAACTAGGTTAATCCTGCGGTTCCACCGCCACCCCAAGTTGGCTTAGTGCATTTAATATGATTGTTTTGTGCCTCTCATAACGTCCTGGAAACAGGCAAACTGTTTTTTTTTCCTTTCAGCATCAACTCCCCATCTATTATCTGAAATTTGTTTCAGTGGCGAAATTTTATCTCACAACTGTGAGATAAGTCACTTTATAAGCAGAGATGACATTAGAATCTCAACTTTCTTAGCTGGACCTGTTAGCAGCTGTGACTGAACTTGAAACAGCTAAGCAGAAAACTGTCTGGAAAGGGAATGGAAGGCCACCAGAACATTCCAGGACTGTAGGCTAAACTGGAAACTTGGAAGGCACATCCCACAAATTATTTTTGAGTGGCAGTCAAGGAAAAACCAAATCTGCTTGTTTCAACTTAGAAAACTGTGGCTGGACACTGAGAACAGAACGCTAGACAGCTAAAGCTTTAGGCTTCTAGGTTTTTATTATGTTAATAATGAAATGCAAGCCCCTAAAGTTCTAAGCAAGTGGGTTTTTTTAATGGTTTGATTGAGTGCAAATAACCCATCAGTATTGTCAACGCAGTCAAACAGATAAAATTCCTGCCCCATTTAGGATGTCTGGAGCATCAATGCTTTCAGAGGGAAATGAAGGACCACAGCTACATCAGCTAAAAAGGGGAAATGCTCTTCATAACATCTTTCACTTGCTCAGGCAACACTCAGGCACTACTTATGAAGGGAAACAGAATTACTGGAGGTAAGTAATAATTGTCTGAGCTAGCAACAACCCTTTCATAAACCAAAGCAGCCTTTTCAAATGTAAAAAAAACAAACCTAAAAATAAACTAAAATAGTATTGTGCAATCTATGTTTTTAACCATCAAATAACCTCAGCATTTTTCCGATCGTCTTTAGATATAATGAGCTGTACCTTCTGCATGTTGAGCAATCAAGATGAGACCATCTCATCATTACGCTGAATCAAACACGACAATCTCTTGTCTACACAGGAAGGCAGATGCTTCTGTTACAGCAGGGGGTTTCCAAACTTGGCCACGAGTCTTAAGTAGCCAAGTTTGGAAAGCCCTGTGTTAAAACCAGAGAATATGAAAAACTAGGCACCTTTCTCCTGTCACCATCAAATTTTGGAAGTAGAGGATACCTGCCCTTTTACAGAAGTAGAATCTAAGATTCTTGCAGCATCCAACAGTCACCCACTGAGGAAAAGAGGCAAATGTCTTAGCTACCCTCTTGGTAAACAGGCATACATTCTCCACATTTCCCCCAACCAGGAAGGCTCTCTTTTTAGTCATTATTGTTTCAAGAACTCAAAACAATCCACCAGAGCATTTGTTTCCTTCTGAAAGAGCCACATTGCCAGATGTCAACAATCCACCTGACCCAGGCAGTTCCGAAATCTCAGCCTCTTCCATTTCCTTTAAATCAGCCTCTTTCCACCAAGATTTCCAATTTTCCTCTTTCAACACGAAAACCGGCCAGCTTTCTTTGGCTCTGTAGGTAAGTAATTCCCTCAGCTTGACTGAGGCTTATTTTTCGCATTCTTCTCAAAAGGCAGAGGGGGGATGCTTTCCTGCATGGCCGCCGCCTCTCCCGCCACCTTTCTTCCTTTTCGGCTGACTTTGGGACTCCGAATTCAGCGTTTCCAACCAGAAGGCATCGAAAGACCCGGGAGCTTGATAACCCGGCTCCTGACGATCTAGGGGGTCTTTGCTCAGCAAAACACAAATGGCAGGGATATTTCGCTTCACAGTCAAGGGATCTAGGCCACCCTCCGGCACGATCGGTTCCCAGATCTCCTCTATCTGCTGAAAGAACACTTTTGTGATCTGATGGAGATCCTTCAGCCTCCGCTTCATAATCTCCACGCAGGTGATGGTCTTGTTGATGGCTTTGCCAACTCCGCTGAAGAGCATCTGCCTCGTCGTCTCTTGCTCCATCTTGCCAATGGCATAGCCCATCAGATTCCGGATCTTGCTCCCATCCTTCACTTTCATTTCAATGATGTCGGAGGGCAAGTTGGTGAAAGGGAGCGGAGAAGGCTTCTCCACGGCCTTGGACTTCTGGTAATTCTCCATGTTTCGCAGTGCTGTAAGGAACAAGGACAGAAAGAACATTTCAGGGTCTAATTATGCTGAGGGATTATTGATGCTATAAAGAAGGACTAGGGCTGACGTGACAGCAGTATTCCGATATCTATGGGGCTGCCCCAAGGAAGAGGGAGTCAAGCTATTCTCCAAAGCACCTGAAGGCAGGAGAAGCAACAATGGGTGGAAACTAATCAAGGAGAGAAGCAACCTGGAAGCAAGGAGAATTTCGTAACAGGGAGGACAATTCCTCAGTGGAAGGACTTGCCTTCAGAAGTTGTGAATGCTCCAACATTAGAAGTTTTTAAGGAGACTGGCCAACCACTTGAAGTGGTATAGGGTCTCATGCCTGAGCATGGAGGGGTTGGACTGGAAGACCTCCAAGGTCCCTTCCAACTCTGTTTATTCTATTCCTATTCCCAATCTATTCTGAAAGATGCAAAGTCCTAGAAATCTAAGAATTTACCCTGCTGAACAGACCAAAGTTTACCCTAGTCCCTTATTCCATCTTCAAGGGTGATAAAAACCCTTCAGGAAAGGGTCCATTGTGCCAGCAGAAAGGGGTATGCTGCAGACCCTCTTGCTCAAGGCATTCATACTGGCAGGGTCCAGGAGAAAAGCCTTTTCTGTGATGGCTTCTGCTCTCTGAAACTTCATTCTCCCCACATCCTGAAAGGGCCTGAAGATCTGGCTCTGCCAACTAGCGTGGGGCTCCGATGGGGACATCCCACTCTGGGGATGGTTAATGTGCTAAGATCCCACCCTTATGCCTCTTCTTCCCTTCCTTCCCATCTTGCACTTTTAACTTCATTCTAGTGCTAATATTTATGGTTTTTAATGCTTAAATGTTTTATCTTGTGTTTTTTCATTGTAAGCTGCTTAGTCACCTCTAGGCTAGATGGGTGGCATACAAGCTCAATAAATAAGAGTAAAAGAAAAAGGGAAGGAAGTAACTGTACAATGAAAAAATAATTACCGAAAACACAATTCATCACATTAAGCATCCTTATGCCTGCCCTCATTCACAAGGGAAGGCTTCAGTCACCCATATGCAACTAATGCACAACTTGCTTTCAGAAGTTGTGGGGGCTCCATCACTGGAGGCTTTCGAGAGACTGGACAGTTCTTTGTCGAAAAATGGTATAGGGCCGTTATGGTGAACCTATGGCACAGGTGGCATGCAGAGCCATCTTGCTGGGCACACAAGCTGTCAGCCAACTTACCTCCAGCTGAGCATGCACATGCGATTGCACAAGCACAATTGCAGAGATCCAGCTGCACTTTGGGCGTCCGCTGTGCATGCATGCAATTGCAGCAGAAAATCCAGCTGATCTTTGGAGCTCTCCTGCGCATGCGATTGCTCATGTGTGTGTAAATGCCTGTGTGCAGGACGTGTGCATTGCACGTGCAAAAGCTGCATGCATGCGCCGATGGTGCGGTTGCACATGCAGAGCATGTTGAGGAGCCGCACGTGAGTGCGGATGGCACACGCACATACTTTTCGACACTCGGTAAGTAAAAGGTTCACCACCACCGGTATAGGGTCTCCTGCTTGAGCTGGCAGTTGGACTAGATGACCTCTAAGTTCCCTTCCAACTGTTATTCTATGTCATGTTGCTTATGTGCAGCAAATGAATTTTAATTTTAAGCCGCCCAAAGTCAGTTTGCAGCCTGGGATGGGAAAGAATATAAATGCTATAAAAATAAATAAGTTTTATTTAGCCTCAGAGCAGGCAAACATTAAGCATTCCTCATGAATATCTCATGTTCAACAATCAGCGCTATGCAGATCGAGAAGAAAAATGTTCCCGCATTTAAGCCATCAATTTTAATCAGTTGATGCTGATTAAAATCAGTAATCAATTAGTCACACAACCCCTGATTTCATAGGATGAAAAGTTGCTGATGCCCTTTTAAATGTACTATTAGATAAAGACGCATAGTAAAAACTTTGACTTACAACCAACTCAGTGACCGTTTGAACTTGCAACGGCCCTGGGAAAAAATAACAATTTTTCACACTGCAGCCTCCCCCATGTTCAAAATTCGGACTCTTATGGACCCCAGATGGTTGTCACGGGATGGTGGAGGAGTCTAAAGATCCTCAGTGGATGCAACAAGTTCACTTTTGTGTCTTTGTGAGATCTTCTGCAGGGGCAGTTTAGTTAGAAAGTTCTCCAGTTTTACTGGAAATACAGATAATCCTTGATTTACAACCATTCATTTAGTGACAATTCACAATTATAACACTAAAAAAACAGACTTATGACAATTCTCACACTTATAATCATTGCAGCATCCCGTGGTCACGTGACCAAAATTAGCATGAGGCTTGGCAACTGGCATGTACTTATGACAGTTGCACATGATCCCCTTTTGCGACCTTGTGACAAGCCAAGTCCATGGGGAAGCCGGATTCACTTAATCACTATGTCACTAGCTTAACAATGGTAGTGATTCACTTAACAACTGTGGCAAGAAAGGTCATAAAATGAGGCCAAATTCACTCAACAGTAATGATTCACTTAACAATTGTAGAAAGAGGTCGTAAAACGGGGCCAAATTCACTCAAGTAATGATTCACTTAACAACTGTGGCAAGAAAGGTTGTAACATGGGGCAAAACTTAACAGCCATCTCGCTTCTTTACAAGAAAAAAAACCAGTTGCCTCTTGGGGAAAAAAAAAAGCACTTTTGGGACTTAGCAACAGAAATGTTAGGCTCAATTGTGGATTAACTATATTAGTTAATTATGCCTGTGAAATAATATTAATTAGTTACCTTTTGTGCCCATTATTTGGATTGGAGTGAAACAATTCACTCATATTACTATGGTGAAATAATATTACTAGATCGCAATGGAACAATTCGCTCCTATTCCTGAATATATTAGCGGATTATTGCGGCGAAATTACTGGCGAATTCTTCATTCCACGATTGTCACGAAATAACACTGCAGATGTTTTGCTTTGTTTTAACTGCATCCCCAATTTTCGCACCGAATTGTACAAATGGTTTTCATCGGGGAGCCACTTTTTCTTTTCTTTTTTTTTCTGTGAGGGGGAGGATTTTGGGTCGGATTTTCTCTCAGGCCAGGCCGCCCCACCTCGCAGGGTTGTTGTTGTTGTTGTTGTCGTGAGGAAAATAGGATCAGGCCAATTTGCTACCTCGAGTTATCCCAAATATATGAAAGGCAGGATTAAAAATCTCATAAAGGGCGAGATAAAAATAAAAATAAATAAAAATAAAAACGCGCCTCACGGCAACGCGCCCAGCCGCGGATTCCCCTCAGAGCCGCTGAGGGACCCACCCGGGCTGGCCCGGAAAGATATGAACGCGGCCCCGGACTCCCTCCGCCCGACCACTGGTCTTCCTAGGCCTCGGACACCCAGTCCCATCATCCCCAGCCCGCACCATCCCCCACTCACCGACTTCCACCGATGCCGCCTGGCGGCAACCAAAATGTCGCCCTCCCGGTTTCCTCAGCGCGAAAGGAGGCCTGCGCATGCGCCACAACGCAGAGAAGGCGGGAAAGACGTGCGTCTACGTAAAGAGGGGGAAAGGGGCCGCCCTTTTCTTCCTATTGGTCAGAGCGGCTGTGGGCGGGGCTCGCTCTCCAGGAACCTCCCCTGCATCACGTGGCTTTGGAAGACTGGCTTATTTAAAAAAAAAAAAAACACCTAAGCAAGGGTTGCTTCCTCTTTATAACCAAGAAACCTGGTTTAACGTGACTTCAAGTCCTCCCCCCCCCCCCATGGTTCAGCCTGATTTAAAGCTTTTGTATAAATCTGCTTGGGGATTGCTTATAGTGTGATGATACCGGTATATATGTATTAGGTTTCAATGTATAAT
>JAEANM010013211.1:0-14499 GCA_017656035.1 Myanophis thanlyinensis | reverse complement strand
CCAAGATCATTTTCTGGAGATTCTTAATAATTACCAGATTTAAGGGATTAAGAATATGGAATAATAAAAAAAAAAGAATATGTGAAAACTTTCTCAGACTCAATTTGTAATGACATGTTAATTATTAAAGTCTTTCACTTCCATCAGTGATAAGAATGTAGCATCTTTCCTGCTCCCATGGCCAAGTTAATCTTAGAAGAAAATCTCTCCCCTCTTTTTTTCTCACTCTCTCTTGGTGCAATAGAATAATAATAAGAAAACAATAAGATGTGGATTTGGGGCTTTGTATTCTTTTCCATGATTAATTTCTTAGTATCAAGTACCGTACGTAAGTCCAAAGGATCAGGTGATAGCTAAGGAAATGAGAAGGATTCTGTCCATGGAAATAGAGAGAATTGGGATATTAAAATCTTATAGGATTTGGTGGGGTAGGATAGGAAGTTTTACTTTATGGGTGTAAGAAATTTAGGAAAACAAAATTGTAATTTTGTTTTCCTAAATAGAATTGTAATAGAAATCTGTGAAATCTTTACAAAACTCTAAGCCAGTGATGATGGAACTATGACATGTATGTCAAAAGTAACATTCCATAATATTTCAGATGACACGCCTGTGTTTACCAACATATGACAATAACCTATAATTGAAAGCACATTCTCACACAATTTTCAGAAACTGTTGATGCCATACAAGAATGAAGTATGCTCTTGTGCAGCCCTCAGACCTTCTGGAAGTTGGGTGAGATGGCTGTGCTCTTGCATGGAACCTGTGAAAATCATGTAAGAACAGGTTTCACATAATTAAAGCTGCAGAAGCGTGTTCTCCAAAGCTGCTTCAAGAACGAAGGCCTCATGCAACCCAGAGCAGCCATGAGTAGGCCTGTCAACAGAAGAGACATCTGCAAAGTCATTAGGTATTTTCCTAGTTATTGACAGGCTGACCCCACCGCCAGGAGCTCCACCTTCACTACTGTAAACCAACTCTAGCTTACCACCTTATATAATACTTCAGACAATGTAATTGCTGTAAACAAATTCAGAATGCAGTATCAATGAACTAGCCTAAGATGAACATGTCTGTATAGAATTATTATAAGTCTAAATCCAGGAAGAGACCCAGAGAATGGATATCACTGTTTTCTGCACCACTTTATATTTGTAACATAATTAAAGTTAATTAAGCATCTTCAGAAGCATCCAGTACACTCTGTAAGGAAACTTTCATTGTATCTTAGGAACAAAAGAATACATTATTTAAAACTTTATCCTATTGATGTATTAAAATAGAGTGTTCCTTATCTAACAAGTGAGGTTATCCTTTCGTTTGAGAATATGCACTGCCTTTCCTAACCTTATGATTTCTTTTAAATGATTTTATTATAATTATGGTGCAAAGTGAAATGTAATATACAAATGTCCCTCATCTTTCTAATTGCAAGAGAGAAAGTCCAAACTGGACATACAGTAGTTCAATTAGAGTTGTACCATTATTTGCTCTAGAAGGATTTTTTTCACCTAAGACAAAATGCAAAGCTACTTATTCAGTTGTGGCATTGGAATCTTTTTAAAAAAAGAAAACGAAGTTAAAAAAAGAGAACTTGGGAGTTTAATTTAGCATGACTTCCTTAGATTGCCGTTTCTCAGTCCACAGGCTTTTTACTTCTTCATGGTGTTCCTTGGCCTAATGAGAAGGGAGCATATTTTCCATGGATTAATTATAACTGTTGTTTCTGCTTCCAGATGGAAATTACCAGACTCCCTTGATAGTGGCAAATCAAAGGAGATGATTTGAGAAGTCTTTGTTCAAATTCTTTAGTACCCTGGAGTACATCCAAAAAAGTAACTTAAGCCACTCTAGGCTGCATACTGCTTTCAAAATTTCCCCTCCCAGCAGATAAACAGAGAGCCTTCGGTTTGGTTCTCACTGGGTTGTACAAACCAGAGATGGAATTCAATTTTTTTTTACTACCAGTCCTGTGGGTGTGGCTTGGTGGGTGTGGCTGGGTGGTCATGTGACTGGGTAGGCAGTTTCTGTAAAGCAGGGCAATAAAGATTAGGCTAGAAACAACACCAGAATGTTTTTTTTCCTGCCTTCCTTACAGGATTAACCCTGTAAAGTGGAAAAAAGCAAAACAAGATTTCTTCTAACAATCAGTTCTCCGAACTGCTTAGAAAATTTACTACCGGTTCTAGTGAACCTGCTAGAACTTGCTGAATTTCACCTCTGGTACAAACCAGACTTTTCTGAATCACCACATATGACATTTCTCTGCAGTTGAACAGCTCCAAGTCCTTCGTCCACTTCTCTGAAGGAGCTTTTCTTTTTTTAGTGGCGGGCTCAGAAATGGAGCAAGTAAAACGATAGGACAGCAGGGTTTCCTCATCTCCAGGTATCAGCGGTGACACAATCACCTTGGCTGTAGAAATGGGGAAACAATCTGTCTAATGTGGAAAGGTGTAAATGGACTCAAAGCCCATGCATTGTTCTTGTGGGCTGTTGCCTGCTGAGAAATGAATGCTTCTTGATCATTTGCATTGGAAATGTGAAACACTGCACCTGGAGAGCTGGTTGAAATAGACTCTTTGGTGATTAGAGAGCTTGGGTATTCACGAGAAATCTTTTCAATTAGCTGTATTACCTTTCTCTGAAAACAATACGAGGGCTATAAAAGCAAGTGACACTTCTTTCTCTTTCCTCCTCCTCCTCCTCCTCCTTCTCCCCCCCCCCACCCCAGAAAGCCCGACTTGCAAGGATCCGTGCAGCAAAGAGTGGGAGTGCAAATGCTTATATGCAGAGCAAAAGAAATGGCTTCCTCAGTAACCAGCTGCAGGTAACGAGCATCTGTGTTCTATATCCAGAAACATCATTTATTTAATAATAGCCCAGCAATCTTTTGTCTGTTTCATATCGGCAAATGTCAGGCTGCCTTCCAATATACCATGACAGTCACCCTCAGGCAGGAGAAGGAGTAATTGCTCTTTAACTAGCAAGAGCTTTGCAAGTCCAGTTCAGGCAAGATGTCCCAGTTGAGTTTCTGGAACCTGCAAAGTCAAATTAATATATGATGGAGAAGGTGAGTTTGCCGTGTAGTTCCCATAAGTCTAAAATTGTCCTCTGAGGGCTGCTATTTTCCTTGCCACACACACTATACAAAGATACACACAAAATTCACATACTGGTCTGGTCTCCACAATAAATCTCTTTTGGTTTTAATTTCAAAGAGATTTCAAATTTTGACTACGTAACTTCTCAGCTCTCTTATACCGGAGGAATGTTCAGCTCAGACTCTCTTTCCCTTTTGATCCCTTAATGGATTGCCTCTGGCTTTTATTTTATAAAATGGCAGTAGGTTTTGTCCAGTATATCCATGGAGCAGGAAATAATAAAGAGCAAAAGTAGTCCTTGACTTACAATCATTCATTTAGCAACTCTTCAAAGTTAAAACAGCATTGTAAAAAAGTGACTTCTAACTGGTCTTTCTTAGGCTGCCTATGAAATACTAGGGTTGCAGAAGTAGTAGCAGCAGTAACAACAACAAAACACCAGTCATTTATTAGCATAATTCTTACAATGATTTCCTTTACTAAGTGTGGCTCAATTGTTCCCTCACCTTCAGGAACTCATTTATTTAACAAGACTTTATTGCTTGTTGCTGTTGTACTGATTTTTATACACTTGCTAAGATGTTGTTTTGCAGATAGTGGCAATATTGATATGGGTTTGTGTTGAATGTCAGAAATGTCATTTTTCCCTATAATGCAGCCTAGAAAACTTTTAAAGCAATGAAATTCAAATAATAAATGATTGTTCCTATTGACAAGAACATTCAAATGGAAGGACAGCCTAGAAGAGGAAAAAAGGAAAGGAAAACAAGAATTGATTATTTCACACATTTAAACTGTGGCAAAATATTTTCAATCGTTAATTACAATTAACGTTTTACTATTATTGTTAGTCATTGAAATACTATGAATTTCCCCAGGATTATTCTAGAGTGTTCTATTCAATATTACACTTAATCATCTCTTTTCACTGAATGGATGCTTTTTTTTCTGGATCGCTCACAGCAGTGCTTTCATCCAGCATTTGTTGGGCCCATTGATATAAACTAACAAGTGCAATAATGTTTATTAATTTTTTTCCTCAGGGAGTTCACTTCCAAAACTGTTGAACCTCAACTCTCTTAATTCCCAGATGGCATGGGAGGTTGATTCCCACAATCTGGATGACATCAGATTGGGGAACGTTTGCTTGTCTAAATACCACTAAGAATTGATTTGAGGTGTTCAGTGTCATGTTGAAACATTCAGTGAACAGTAACTTGCTTGTCTTGACTTTTATATCAAGTTAGTTAAAAGTAAACTCTGAATCAGATTTTTTTGAAAGAAGGTTTATGCTATTTAATATTTCCATGATAGACGATTGTAGTGGTTGGCTCTTTTTAAAGTCAAGAATTCCGTTTAAAGCCCATTCCTTCACAAATGAGAATAATGTAACATTCAATATATCAACAGCTATGTGGTGAAGAACAAGAGGGCTTTGTTAGCAAATCTGGTTCTTCCTTTGAAATCCAGCACCACCATCTGCTTCACTGTCTGGAAAAAACCACGGTAAGATGATAAACTGACAGCCTCCTTGTGAATGTAAAAACAAACAAAAATTATGTTGGTTGATCTTATTGCTTTAAGAACTGCTCCATGCTTTGGTTATGCTATGCTGATTTTCCCATTTATACATGGGCAGCCAAGAAGAAACTATAGCAATCCACATTTTTTGTCACTGAGCTTCACCAGCAGTCAAAAGTGTATGTTGCTCCTTTTCATTTTCCTCATTCTTCCTATCTGGAAGAAATCCCAAAAGAAGGAGAACAGATCTGAGGAGTGAATAAATCCAAGAACAGATCAGTGTAGGCATTGTTGCAGTTGTGTTATATTGTTGGGAATGTCACACCAGGAGTGCAAATCCTGAACTAATAGCTCAGTCTCTCTCTCTGCCAGTTCTGATGACAAATTATTGGGTTGGATTCAACAGCCTGTTCATCTAAAAGGACTTGGAAAAAGTTTCCTTCAATTGAAGGGAGGTAAACTTTGAAATCAATTACAGTGTATGGTTCTAATATTTGTACTGCCGCTTTTCATTTTTATCTGTAGCAGATTAAAACACTAGATCCTATTTATGTTGGGCCTTTGTTTAGTTTTTATATTATTTTAAATGTTATGGTTTCCATTTACTCTTTGAAATTAGATCTAGTGGCTACCTCTGTTGAGATCTCACCTGCTCTTTTGTAGAATCGTGGGTTGGGGTGACCAGACCTTAATAATATCTTCATAAATTTCATCATTCTGTAACTTCAAAAAATATATCTGGTCCTTTTGATTATTATTATTTTATTAGAGAAAGACACAGAAGAAAATATTGTTCTTCTTTTCCAATATTCTTTTTTTCATCTCCCAATTTCTCCCCTTCATCTTTGAGATCAAGCATGATTAGCACAGATACATTATTTTATTGTTTTAATTATCTACAATATCTCAGGCAAGCTGTCATCAGGATCCAAAATATGCAGCATGGAGTGAACTAGAGGACCTAAATTGGTGTTATTGTAGGTAATATATTGGTATTGGTATTTTTATTAGTAATTCCACATATCTCAGGCAATCTCTGAGACACAATTCATTTTAAAAGTAATTGTTGCTCAAAGTGTTAAGTTTAAGAAAGTCAAACTGTAGGATTTGCTTAAATCTAGTTAGTAGCTACGAGGAGGTTGTTATACTTTGGAAGGAAATTCAATGCATTAACCTGAAATGCCATGCACATTTACTCAGTAGTATTTGGGCTCTGACTTCTTGTTTGCAAGGACTAAATTTTTAAAAAATATAACATATAACTACAATTAAAAATTGCTGCCAATGAAATATGAGTATCTTGTATAAGTCACTGTTATCATGTCATTAATGCTGCTTTTTTTTTTTTTGTCTGTCTGTGAGCCAGAATCACGACTTTGTGGATGAGCAAACCTATGAAGAAAGCTGTATGGAGGTTTCTACAGTCAACCGGCAAAATAGTCCTTCTCTTTCTTCTCAACAAGGAATGACAAGCTCTTGCTGCTCCCGGCGACATAAAAAGACATTCCGCATCCCAAACACCAATATAATTAGTAGCCATCCAAGTAGTGTCCAAGAACTCAGCACTATTCAGATCAGGTGCATGGAAAGAGCACCTCTGTCAAACAGGTACTTCAGTTGTAAAAGTGCTCCTAGATAGCTGTAATTGATAAAATGTCCACATTTGCCAGGGCAAAAAAAATGCAAGATGTATACATGATTGTTTGTGTTTCAAACAATAAACTCTACTACAAGGAAAAGCATCATCCCTTATGCTCGTGTCATTACACGGGTCCCTCCAAATAAAGCATAATTTTAAAAAATTTAAAAGTGGCTGAAAATGTATTTAACCTAGGAATTCGGTGGGTGCCTTTTAAATTGCTGGTGCTAAACTGCCAAGCTATGTCTAAAGCATTCTAGAAAAAGCCTTTTCATGCTTAAATTGTGGGATAGAAGTGAATGAATTTCTTTTAATATCACTATTCATTACATGATTCCTTTGTGTAAAATATTGAGCCTTTCTGGCAGTACTTTTTCCATTATATCTTCCAATTTATATTTTATTATAAATGAAATTTGATGATTTCATTATGGAAAATCACCATGAATTTCACAAGAATAAGATGATTTTTAAAAAGGCAGAAATGTATTGTGTTCCTTAAGTGACAATCACTTAGGACAGAGCAAACATTGCACTGAGATAATCTTATTTGGAATAATGCTCCTTGAATGTAATGAATATGAGAATAATTTCTACCTCCAAACACCAGTTTAGTTTGTGATTACAGGTGGGAATTAAATTCCTATGACCCAACTAGTGGAAGTTAATTTATAGATAATTATTTAAATATGCATCTCAATGTATTTATAGTCAGACTTCCTCTTACAACTGACATATTAACCCGTCCAACTTTCATTTTATTTGAGTGCATGTCCATCTGAGCTTCAGTCTCTAAATATGATGTCTACATTTCTTCAAAGTTATGTGGGTTTGCAATTGAAGCTAATGTATGAGTTCCTTAATTTCATTATGGATCAATATTATACATGAGTTTATTTTTTAAAAAGCTGTGAACCATTCTAAAACAATAGACTGAACTCATTTAGCACTTCCAAATCTATCCACTTGAGCTACGTAAATGTAGAAGATGTAAGAAAAAGATATTCAGAAACAGTAAGCATCCACATACAGTTTGATCTAGCAGTTAAGGCACCAAGCTAGAAACCAGGAGTTCTAATCCCACTTTAGGCATGATAAACTAACTGAATGCCCTTGGGACAACCACTTTCTCTCAGCCCAACTTATTTCTAAAAATAATAAAGGCAGAATCTAAACAAACAAACAAATAGTATAAAGTCTTTTGTATATGTGACCTGACCAACATGCATCTTGGATTATGGTATTTTCTGAATTAAATAAAAACCCTAAAGCAGATGGAAAGTTTACATGATTTGTTTCTATTTATTTTTCTCTCATCTCTAGTCGATCCAGTTTAAACGCCAAAATGGAAGAGTGTATAAAACTAAACTGTGAGCAGCCTTATGTAACCACAGCAATAATCAGCATCCCAACACCACCTGTGACTACCCCAGAAGGAGACAATAGACAGGATTCTCCAGGGTATTCAGGAGGAAACATCGTCCGAGTATCTGCTTTATAAAACAGGTAGAATAAAGACCATTGAGTAGCTGTCAAGATTCAGAAGAAGGAGGGATATATCTCTGGGTTAAACAGAACAGCCACAGATAATGGAAGGATTCCAGAGATACCAAGTATTCTAAGTTTTCAATATTGAAGTGTGCAGTGAACAACCAAATGGAATTTCTATATGAACTGAACATTTTCTGGAATAAACTCTTGTGTGACTCTTTTCATTTACTGTACGAGCACAATGAAATGTCTCCCATTAAAGCTTCTCTTATCATGGGGATGTAGAAAAGAAATCTTTTTAATAAAATACCTAAAAAACAAAAACAAAGACACACAACACCGTTCAGACAGTTTATTTTCCAGCCAAATGCAAAATTAAGGATGGACCCAGTTTTGATAACGTGTTCTCTTTTTTCCTATTGATAAACCATGAACTCATCTATCAGCTGACTTCAAAAGAGAGAGAAATGGCTCATCCAGTATGTATACCGATTGAAAGAAACAACTCATATGCATGTGAAAATTCTTTGGAGCTGTGTGATCTGAATTTCCTTCTGTTGTTTACTTCAGACAAGGCATGATAACATTTTACTGTAAAAAAGGGGCATTTCTGTGCACTTATAAAAACTGATTGTTAATGTTCCATGGTGTACAAATAATTTGCAGGAGAGGGGTGGGATGGGGAGAGAAAAATTTCATACTCGAAATACACATTAGTGAACTTGAGGTGTTCAGTTAGTTTAGTATTTATGATTGTTTTCCCTTGCTTCCTCGGTACTGTTACAACTGCAATAATTCAATATACATCTGTTGTATCAGGAATCAGTCTTTTATTTATATAACTGCACAAAATCAGCTGTAAAATAAAACGTTGGTAATCAATACATTATGTAACATGAGTTTAATGTTTTAATCATTTAAGGCCAACAATAATTCTGTCAACTTTTTTGTTTTTTTCATTAGCCTACAATGCTTTAAAGCAAATCTTTGCTTTTTGTTGTTTTGTTCTCCTTTGAATACAGTTTTCCTATGTGTTGTGTTTTTTTTTAAAAAAAAACACCTTGATCTATAAGCACCATTCCATAGTGTATGTTTTCTGAACTAATTAAGTCTTCCTAATGTGATGTTACAATGTAGCTGACATCTGATATAAAACTAATATGGTGTAGCAGTAAAGACCTCTAAAACTGCTATATAATGATGTTGGATAAACTAAACACTGGAAGTCATGCAGATAAGATTTGCTGAAGATTACATAAATCTGTTTGTCAAATCTGTTCTGAAGCATTAGATCCGATAACTTAACCAGGGGCATTCACAGTGAAGTGGAGTTTGAAAAAGTCAAGATGGCCACCGTGACTACATCATCAAGGCCTGCCCCTTTTTTGCATGAGATGCCAATGGCGGACTAGCCCCATCTTTACTTTTTTAAGTATCTCCCTTCGTGGATGCCCAATATTCTAAAATAGATTACATTTGAAATTAAAGCTTTAGATTAGAACTACAAGAGTGTAGCATCACCATAGGATCATTACATATATTTTATCATGTAGTGTTTTTATTTCACTATCTAAAGGATTTTTAAAATGCTGTTTCAAAAACACAACTTTCTTCAACTGTTTCTTCAGTTATTATCTCTTTAGAAATGTGATACTTTCCTATTATTTCACCTTATTAAACAAAGCAGTTTACAAAATATAACCAAATCTGGAAAAACTTTCTAAAGAAATTGGTATATGGGCCAATATGAAATTGTATTTAACCTGAGAAGTGTCTTTACCTGAAGGTATAGAAGAATGTCTATAAATGTCTTCACTGATGTAATATTTAAAATTATATAGATAGTCCTCAACTTACAATAATTCATCTAATCACCATTCAAAGTTATGATGGTGCTGAAAAAAATGACTTACAACCAAGTGTCACACTTGCAAATGTCACACAGTCCCCATGGTCATGTGATCAAAATGTGCATACTTGGCAACCAGCATTTATTTTTTAATTTCTTTTTCTTTTTCTTTCATATTTATTACTTTTTATAAATAGTTCAAGATGGAGAACTGTCATGAATTTACAACTGTCAGGTGAGTTACCATTCATGATCTTCCCAGCTGGCTTCTAATAAGCAAAGCCAATGGGGGGGGGGGAAACCAGATTCACCACGATCCACTTAACAGCCACATTGATTTACTTAACAATTGTGACAAAAAAAGATCATAACATTGAGCACAACTCACTTACCAACTCCATTTCACTTAGCAATAGAAGTTCTGGTCCCAATTGTAGTCATAGGTTGAGGACTACCCGTACATTGGATGTTGATGATCAGACCGTTCTTCTCTGTTTCTGAACAATCTGTTTAAATTACCTGCAATATTTGTATTATTATTATTATGTGACCATGATACAACCCAAAGCATCTCATGTCTCCAGTGTGGCAGATCTTAGGGCAAGATATTCACCCCTTAATTATGAATGGATTTGCCTGGTCTTGTTGCATTAGTTTAGGGGTGTTTTCCCCCTAGAAAACCAGGGGGTAGGTAAACAGACGAAACTGCAATATGCAGTGGCTTTCTCAGAGACCAGCCCAAACAAGAACTAATACAAATGGATGCAACATCTTATAGCAATAGCAATTACACCTTTCAATTGGACTGTCTCAGAGGAAATATAAACATAATATTTAATGATATATTGCCACAGCAGTACAGAAGCACCCATGCAATTATTTTTACCTTGACACTTTTTACTGCAGCATCTGGCTCTAAAATTGGTTAATATAGTCCATGCCAACTTCCTATAAAAATGTAGCCACATGGTAGATTCAAGGTGAAAAAAAAATCATGCTTTATCCTTCATTTCCATCTTCTGGTTATTTATTCTTAGTAAAGAATAACAATTATTATAATCACTATTTTAATATCTATTTTCATTTGAGGTCCTTGCCAAAACCAGTGATTCTATTGAATGTTCTGTTTTGCAGTGTAATTCTCTTAAATTCTTCTTCCAAAACCCCAGGACTATTTTATTCTTCCATGAACGAATATTTTAAGTTACTGTTTAACTTTTCATCCACAGCACTTTTCTCCCCATTTTGATAATCTTTGCTCCTGCTGATTTCTGTGTTGACTTTTTGTATGAGGCATGCTAGATGGTGGAGTCCTTGATTTCACCGTGCAAGGTGTGCACACGTGCAGCGGATGTTAATAAAGAGGAAAACAATTCAAAATGTACAATCTCTACTCACAGCTATATTTTTATTACTAACTCACTCTTTGTACTTTATGCTATAGGAATTTTGGATTTTAGTAACACCTGAATACTAAATACAATTTTCACCAGTTTCTTCTCTTGAAATATCACTGGGTACATAAATTACATTTGTGGATGCTACTTTGCAGACAGAAGCTGACAGCTCCTGGTGAGCTGTATGCAGAAACACTTTTTATCACCGACCTGCTGAATTCAGTCTACAAATAGCAACAGAGTGGTGTCCAAACTTCATGTCTCACAGAGGTTCTGCCTATCGTCCTAGCTTGTGCATAAGACATTGATTTAGGGCTACAACAGCATTATTACTACCTCTTTCTTTTCCCATATTTTTTTCAGTCAAGGCCAACTCTGTTCTAAATTAGGAACTTTATAAGGCAATTCTGACATTCTAAGACTTAAAAAATTAGTGTTTGGCATTCAGCAATGCTCTATTTGAGCGCATAAATGGGAAATCTTGAACACCAATACTTAAGAGAATAGGAGACAATCTAGCAGTATGTTTGTCTTGACTCCTCTGCTCTTCTATTCAGTAAAATTTTGCATAATGCTAGCCACCCATCACACAGCTACTACTGTTTTCTCTGAAATGCAGAAGCTAAACATTCTTTCAGTGTTTTAGGTGATTTAAATGCTGTTTTTTTTGTAGTGAATGACTTGCGACTGTGTAAAATGCATCTGTACTGTAAATTAAATGTAATTATTTCTGTGTGTCACACAAAAAATTCAAGGTGTTTTTCTTTTTCTACTATGGGGGAGGTGAAATTTGTCTTGTGTTTCAGAAGAACAGTATAACAAGATGTTTTGCTAAATAAATCAGAGGTCAGAAGAGTACTTAAATAAAACATCTGCATGCTTGAATGGGAAACTGATTTTGCAATAACCTCATTCACAAAGAATTTTGTTCTGCTTATATGTCAAATGATCTTGAATGAATGAAGAAAACCCTTGAGTAAAATTTATCTTGAAATTCAATGTTATTTTTCACATATACAGTTACATAATACCATATCTTTGGAACATCAAGATCAAATTCTGTTCTGGGCAATCAAAATAATTGATAGTTTATACAAAAATACTTTGAAGCAAGAGAGGGTACAATTGCTATATGATCCTGAGAGAAGACATTGATGCTTTAAAGAGTTACAGGAAAATATATTCATATCCCCACGTACTCCAAAGCATCAGTTAAAGAATCGGATCCAAAACATTGCACATCTCTGTGGAATATACAGCACGTTTGCTTTCTATTTTTAGGAACCTAAGTTCATTTTTATGAATGTAAATAGAAACATTCTGCTCAGTATAGTACTTACACATAATCTACACCTACACTTAGTTGCACTTTTCAGTAGGTGCAATGAAACTGTATATTAGTATGGCCAAACAGGAAAGATAGCCAATTGGAGCGGTCTCCAAACTCTTTTTATCAACTTTCTCCTTGATTGCTCTTTATAAGCAAAGTGAAATCATCTTTAGATGGTATGTTGGCCTGACTACTCATCTTTGATTTCAGCAATTTCAACATGACAGGCTCTGATTCTTGGGGTTTGCAAGAACTTCAAAAAGACAGGAGTCCACTCAGCTACCTGACTAAGAAAACAAACCTTTTACCTAAAGACTAGCAAAGCAGCGTCCAAGAAATATGCTGCAGGTAGCTCATAATAAATCCCTGGTTAGAAGAAAAAAAAATCTAACAGCTAAATCCTACTAAAAGCCAAAGGGAAATTAAAGGACAATTCTTTTAATGAATCAATGAATGAACAACACAATATAAAACATATGACAGTAATGGCTTTATTGCTGATCACATTAGGCTTTCTTTTCCTTGCCCAAAATGAAGTCCAAGGGCAAGCTGGGACTATTTAAAACTCTAATAAGTACAAACCTCCATTTATCCCTGGCACTTTCATCTTTTGCTGCTACTGATGGGAATTGTGTAAGAATAAAAGAATTTCACAAGTTCAATGCATCATGCTTGAAAGATAAGGCACATGGTCCATCTCTTAAGAGCTAGAGTTTCCAAACATTTGCTTCAGCCCAGTCCTTTTCTATTTTCAGCTTGCAAAGAACAATGTGGGGAAATATCTAATTTTGACACCCAGACTCTATCTCTCAGGAGACACAATAATTTCAACTGCCTGCTTATAAAATGCAGAACAGTAATACAACTAATTGAAAAAAATAATTTTATATAAAAAGCAGTATACGCAATACACTTTTTAGAATTCTATAAATAAGTTGTCTCATGGGAATTTAAGCCACCTCAGTATTCAACATGAAAAATAGTAGCAACTTTTTTTTCTTGCAATCTACAAAGATGCTATCTTTAATTGCTTTAATTGCACAAAGACACACTTAGATATTCCTTTAAAATTAAATTAGCAGATTTATACGGCCTATACACAAGGAACCTAATTGGAATCAGGATATCTCTTTATAGATGGAGACTTTGATTTCTGCTGTGGTTCATAATTTTCTCATTATTTCCATTTTAATTGCCAAAAGGTAATTTATTAAAGTTATATATTGAACCTCTTTTTGAGCACATGATGTTCAAATCAAAATATTGCATGAGCAAATAGTTTAATCTCTTTTTTCTCCTACATCAGAATTCCAATTTGGATTGGCTCCCATGGATATTCTCTAAGTAGAAGAAAAACAACATAGTTTTTCAAAATAACCTGTTGTTTAGCCTATTGATCAGCTAATCCATGTTGTGTACTTACAAAATCAAAAGTGTAGATATAAGTACTGTCGTGAGATCACTCTCTGATTCTTCGTTTTCCCTTCTGCCTCTTTGCATGCTCAGCTTGTAAGGAAACCTCCGGGTTTATTAAAATCACAAGTTTTATTAAGTAACAATTTTCCCTGATTAAAGTGGAAAATGTTTTTTGCTACTCTTTCAAGATTCTTGCAGAATCTTGATTTACAAATTAAACTTAAAACTGTCATTTACAATCCTAATTTGTAGACTATTTAAATTACAGCCTTCTGGGAGTCTGCAAAAAAACTCCACAAACTATTAGGTTTTCTTTTAAGTTATGTTTAGTAGCGGAGTAGGGTAAGATGAAGATACAGATATAGCTGTTGTTTGATTATACTGTAACAAATCATGGTTTCTCTAAGCAGCGTTATGACTGACCTGATTACAAAACTGAAATAGTACAAAAGAGTATCCATATAAATTACATACCGCTAGGGATCTACTAGTCTTCTTCCAATCAAATATGTAAATTCAAATGAAAATATGCAGCAGGTAGCAGGTGATCCATAGAAAGATTCCTACAAGAGATACTTCCGTGGTATTCAAATAAGCCAAATCATACATGAATATACATTTCCACAATGCTAAGTACAAAGTCTAAATAAAGTTAAGTAAGCCTTATTCAATTTTTTCCAATTCCAATTCCAAATTTTATTGGTCACATACACAATCATACATGGGTACAATATGCAGTGAAATGCTTACGC